>JAGPOY010009054.1:0-11114 GCA_018983105.1 Silene uniflora | reverse complement strand
TATACTAATTGCTGAAGAACCGAAACAATTACCCGTCAGACCGTCGACTCGGCCGAGCCAAAGCCAGCTCGACCGAGCTGACCTTAGCTCGGCCGAGTCAACTGTGACTCGGTCGAGGCACTGCTCGACAGGCCCTACATAAATACGACCCAAACCTGTCAGTAGCTCAGCTCGGTCGAGCTACTCCCAGCTCGGTCGAGCTACTGACAGTCAGAAAATCCGTAGTATTACATTAAAAGATCTCCGCATTAAAGACTTATGCCTTAATAGAGGAGGATGGAATGAGGAGTTGGTTAAATGATCTTCAAGGAGGAAAGTAGCAACAAAATCTTCCGTTAAGAAAAAATCAAAAGGGTAATGAAGTTTATTGGCCGCATACAAGCTCAGGCATTTTTTTCAGTTAAAAGTGGGTATGGAATTGCTTTTGATGACTTCTTTGACAAAAAAGGAACAAGAACTGATAAAAAAAAGGATTTGTGAGATGAAAACTTTGTTTTGCAAAACAAAACTTTGGAAACTGCCAGGACCAAGTAATTGGAAAGTCCTAATATGGAAAATTATCACTAATTCATTACCGGTTAGTAGCGAATTTGAAAGAAGAGGTATGAGTTGGGATTATCAATGCGTCTTATGTACAGGAGAAGGGCAGATCGAGACTCTGGAACACCTCTTTAGGGATTGCGATACTAGTAAACGGTTGTGGGTAGGATCGCCTCTTGGAATTCGAGCAGGAATGTTTCCATCAAATAAGATTGGAGAATGGGTGATTAATTAATTGGTTGACTTACTTGGAAAAGCTGGATGATGGCAAAGTACGAATTGTGCAGTTTATAGCTATGTTAATCTCAATATAGAATTTACGCAATAATATTATCTTCAGGGAAGAAAACACACCCATTGACATCTTTTACAAGAAATTGCCAAACATGGTGGAGCCAGCAGTTACCGGTCTTAATAAAAAACAAGAGGAAAGCCAATATGCTCCGGAAGAGATGCCAGGTGAAGGAGGTACTCAGTCTGAGACCAGGAAAATCCGTGAAGGGAAACCTTTCTTCCTTATAGGAAATAGGGACGCGTGTCGAACCAGGAGAGTAATGGTGGATGCTAGTTGGGATGTATCTAGAACTGCGTCTGCAGGGTGGATATTAAGAGACGAAGCGGGCAATGTCGCATATGAAGGTATGACGAGAGGAAGGGCGGAGAACCCCCTACAGGCAGAGGCTCAAGGAGTGAAGATTGTAATGGAATGGGCAAGGGATATGGGACTCTTGCATCTGGAAGTCTCCACGGATTGTCTCTAGCTGATTTACCAAATTGCGGATCTTGGAATCAAGCACCATTCAATTAGAGGAACTCTAGAGGATATAGTGACATTATCGTCTTGCTTTTATTGTATAAGTTTTAGTTATCTTCCTAGGGCTTTTAACTGCAGGGCTCATGAACTTGCAGGTCAAGCTCAAAGAATGCAGTAGAGATCTATCTTGTCAGTCGTTGCCAAAAAAGAAAAAGAAAAAAAAGCATTTCCAATTGAATAACTGTCATCTTTCCACCTGTAAACAACTCTGCCATCCAAGACTTCAGATGCCACCAACCACTACCTCCATTTCGGGCCAGGTGAAACTAGAATCCGTTTTTGAAATAATGTAAATATAAAAGATTTATCATTTTAGTTCGGTTTAAAAAACATATATCAAAATGGTGTCCACGTAGGCTCGGGTTTGTCAAACCTGTGAGACGGAACAAACACGCCATACGTATTGGCGTGTCTTATTCAGTAGACACGCCATTTGGGTTGGCGTGTGTTTCTTATCAAAATAAACAAGCGCAGACTAGAGGGAGGAGCATATTCTTAACAATTTTCCATCTTTACAAAATCTCAATTACTCAAACTCATCCCACCCCCCAAATTAATCATCATACAGCCAAATTGCGCCTGTTTTACGGTACTCCGACGGACTTAAATCAAGCTTGGTGCTAAGAGGCTCTCGGTATTTGGGTCCACTGATGGTAGTTCGTAATGGGAGAGAGCGATGGTTAAGGCGGTCGAGTGGTGGTAGGGGTGGTGTGAAGTGAGATCTGGGTAGGCGGTTTAGGGAGAAATGAGAATTAATTTGTGGTGGTAGTCGCGGTGTGAAACGAAATCGAAATCGAAACCGAAACCGAGATGAACAAATGAAGCGAGAGAAGCGAAGACCAGTTTGATGGTTGATTATGGTTCAGAGCAACTTTCACAATTCATAACTAACATAAATCATGTTCGAAGTTATACATCACAATTCAACAGTTATTATGAGCATAAAATTAAAAATTCTTAACAAGGTGGATTGGTTGTTAATGGAGATGAATCTATGGTGAACAAGGGAAAATGGGGGCTTATTTTGGTTGTTGTTTGTCTTATGGAAGGAGGGATGTTGAAATCAAGGGTGATTGATTGGGTGAAGTGATAGAGTTTATTAAACAAAGAAGTAGAAGAAGTAGGTTGAATGATTAATTTTCATTGAATTGGAAATGCATAATGATACAGCTTATATAGATGATTACAATCCTATTATCTTAGGTAACTCTATCAAAACTAATTATCTACACTCAAGGAAATCTTTGACTACAACTTATTCTACAAGCAAACAATATGTATAATGGATATGGCAAGCGTATAATATCTGACTCGATATTATTCGACTTCCCGCTTTTACTCCCCCTCAAGTTGGAGCACTCGGTAAACCGAGTCCCAACTTGTGTTGTAGGTGATCAAACGCCTCACCTCCAAGCGCTTTGGTGAACATATCAGCCACTTGCTCTTTGCTTCGTACATGTCTCATACTGATCGTTTTATTGATCACATGGTGTCGGATGAAATGACAATCGATCTCTATGTGTTTTGTCCGATCATGAAATACCGGGTTTCTAGCGATGTGGAGTGCCGCTTGATTGTCACAATACAAATACATGGGCCGCGAGTGAAATACTCCCAACGAGGCTAGAAACGCTTTTAGCCAAATCAACTCACTTGTGGCTTTTGCCATCGCGCGGTATTCTGCCTCAGCCGTAGATGTGGCCACGGTGACTTGCTTTTTAGCTCGCCAAGATACTGGTGACGGTCCAAGGGACACAAAATAGCCGCTCAACGATCGCCTCGTCAAAGGACAACTAGCATAATCCGAGTCACAATAACCATTGAGCTGTAAATCTGCCTCCTTATGCATAATAATCCCCTTGTTCGGATTCATCTTAACATACCGAACTACCCTTAGTGCCGCATCCCAATGCTCTTTACGCGGCTCATTCACGAACTGTGACAAAGTATGGACAGCATATACCAAGTCTGGCCGTGTGATGGTTAGATAAACAAGCCTGCCAACTAACCTGCGATACTTTATTACGTCCTTAAGCAAGTCCCCTGTAGCCAAGGCAAGACGATGATGTTGCTGCATATGGGTGAACACCGGCTTTGCTCCCTTCATTCCCGTCTCTTCTTTAATGCCCAATGCGTATTTTCGCTGATTGAGAAACAGGCCCTTAGAACCGTGTGCTACTTCTATCCCCAGAAAATATTTAAGACGACCCAAGTCTTTAATTCCAAAACTCTTGTCGAGAAACGCTTTAAACGTGCTACAAGAATCGGCATTATTACTCACCACAATCATATCATCTACATAAACTAGAACTCCAATGAATATCCCATTCTTGTTATATGTAAACAGTGAATAATCTGCCAATGATTGTACAAAGCCATACCTCTTTAATGAAGCCGTCAATTTTTCAAACCAATTCCGAGATGCTTGTTTAAGTCCGTAAAGTGATTTGAGCAATTTGCAGACTTTGTTTTCTCCTCTTTCGAATCCTTGTGGTATTCTCATGTAGACCTCCTCGTCTAACTCCCCGTGCAAGAAGGCATTATTGACATCGAGTTGTTCAATGTTCCATCGTTTAACGACTGCCACCGCAAGCAAACACCGAACACTTGTCATTTCGCCACCGGAGCATAAGTTTCATGATAATCTATTCCCTCAATTTGCGTGAATCCTTGAGCAACGAGTCTTGCTTTGTATCGCTCAATGGTTCCGTCGGCTTTGTATTTAACTTTATACACCCACTTGCATCCGATTGGTCTTTTCCCATCCGGTAATGGAACAATTTTCCAGGTTCCGTTTTGTTCCAAAGCACGTATTTCCTTACTCATAGCATCCTGCCATTCTCGACTTTTTGCAGCTTCATTGTAATTCCGTGGTTCTCGTATTGTGTCAATAGCAGCCAAAAATTCCCTGTGACGAGGAGAAAAACAACTCGTAGTAACATAATTGACTAAAGGATAGCGAGTACCTGACTTAGCGGACTTTGATTGAACTCGATGAGCATCGCCGATGGGTTTTATCACTCGTGTGGACTTACATACGTAATCTTTTCTCCAAGCCGGCTCAAACTTTTGCCTCGCTCCTCGTCCCATTCTTTCGTCTTCTGTCTCCTGAAATTCCTCATTCACAGATTCATTTGGAATTTCGTCTGCCTCTCCTTCATTTACCTGCTCTGTTTCACGGTTTTCCCCTGTTTCCCCATTATGTCGAGGTGAATGCACTTCAATGCTCCCCCTTACTTCAGGCATATGTACTGTTTCTGTTTGCAACTCATACAGTTCCTGTGTGTCTGTCCTAGTTTCTTGTTCATGGTCTGAAATAGGGGCTTGCGAGCCACTGCTTTCTTCTTGCCTTAAAAATGGAAATTCATCCTCGAAAAATTTCACATCCCGCGAAACAAACAATCGCCTTTCCTTTAGGTCATATACTTTCCACCCTTTCTTACTATGAGGGTATCCTACAAAAACGCACCGCTTACCCCGTTCCCCAAACTTATCCCGAGGCTTGTCTTTATTATGAGCATAACAAAGGCATCCGAATACTTTAAGATTAGTCAAGACGGGTACTTTTGCATATAATATTTCATACGGTGTCTTTCCTCCAAGAAGAGGTGTTGGGGTTCGATTGATTAGGTAAGCCGTTGTCAAGGCACATTTCCCCCAAAATTCAAGTGGTAAGTCTGCCTCAAAACGCAAAGCTCGTGCCTTTTCTAATATGTGTCGATGTTTTCTCTCGACCCTTCCGTTTTGTTGTGGTGTGCCAACATTACTAGTTTGAAAAATGATTCCATTTTCTTCATAAAAACGTGTCATAGGTCCGGATAACAACTCCGTTCCATTATCGCTTTGAATAACTTTAACAATTTTTTCAAACTGAGCTTTAACCATGTGACAAAAAATTCGCAGTAACTCGCCTGCCTCACTTTTGTCCTTCATCAAATACACCCACACTGCCCTACTATGGTCATCGACAATAGTCAAAAAATAATGCGCGCGAGATAAACTGGCTACCCGATATTGACCCCAAATATCACAGTGGATTAAACCAAATAATGTCTCACAACGTTTATTATTAAGCTGAAATGGAGAACGAGTTTGTTTAGCTCGGCAACACGGGTCACAAGAATGACTAGAATTCCATTTTAAATTGCAACCAACTAAAGGAGAGAATTGAGATAATACACTACTTGACGGATGTCCGAGTCGTTTATGCCACAGTTTATCCTCCCTTGTCAACGAAGCTCTACTAACCGACTCGCCTTTCCCTGACTTGAAGTGATAAACCCCATCATGATGCTCACCTCGTCCAATCTCCGTCCTCGTAGCCCGGTCCTGCATAACACAATAATCGGGAAAGAATGTTACTAAGCAATTGTTTTCTTGGATTAGTTGCTTTACTGATATCAAATCACATGTTAATGTAGGAACAAAAAGAACGTCTTTTAGAACAAAGTTCGATCCCAATCTAACTTCCCCATGTACTGTGGCCTCAATTCGCCTGCCATCTGGAAGTCCTACAATGGACGGTTGTTCTGTCCAAACATTCCCGAGACAATTTCTTCTTCCTGTCATGTGATGCGAGGCTCCGCTATCGATTAACCATTCACTAATGATATTAGCTTGCATACCTGATAACGTTTCAGTACCGTCTGGACTCGCACTCAACAGGGTACGAAGTCTCTCAATCTCTTCGTTGGTGAAAGGAAGATTACTCTTTGGCGCCTCCGTTTCCTTTGACCCCGATGAGTTGCCTACAACATTAGCATGAAACGTCCTTTGCTGTCCTCTTCCCCCTGTGCGTCCTCTGCCTCGACCACGATAGCTTCCTCTTCTTCCCCGTCCTCTCTCATGGCTTTTCACCACCTCATAACCGTGTTTGTCATAGCAGTTCTCCTCAGTATGATAATATTTGCCACAATGTGTACATGGCAGTTCCTCTGTTTCTGTCTCCTGTCGTGGATATGGACCCCTTCCTCGGCCTGTTCCATGGTAGTTAACTGCCATGGCTGCTTCGTTTTTCTCTTCTTTTGCCTTTGTAATTTTTGTATGTCTCTCCTCTCGTAGGACCAAGGCATACGCTCGGGTTAATGATGTGATTGGATCCTCCATCAATAGCTTAGTACGAAGACCACCGTACAAAACCGTGTCCAGTCCCATCAAGAATTCATGAACCTTTGCTTCTTCCCTCTCCTTGATTATCATAGCTCCTGCTCCACAGGTGCATTGTGGAACCTTGCTGTAATTAGCAAGCTCGTCCCAAATTGTCTTCAATCTTGTATAATATTCTACCACCGAGTCACGTCCTTGCTTGTATTCATGAAGCTCACTCTTCAATTGATGCACTCTCGGTGCGTTACCTGCTGCATATCGTCCCTTCAACTCCTCCCAAATCTCTGCTACAGTCACCGTAAAGGTGATGCTTGGTAGTAATTTGTCATCAATCACATTCCGTAACCATGCTTTCAACATGGCATTGCATTGTCGCCAAGCCAACATCTCAAGGCTGTCTTCTTCAACGGCCTCTGGCTTTTTGACCTTTCCTTCAACGAATCCTAACTTGTTCTTTGCATCCAATCCATTCTTGACGGCGTCAGCCCATAGGTCGTAATTGTCACCGTTGAAGATTGTTTGCGTGAGTTTCAGATTCGGATTATCCGACGGATGAAGGTAAAGAGGCGAAGTAATAGGAATTGTGCGTGGCTCAATGGCCTTGCTACCACCGGCAGTCGTTCCATCGACTCCTGTCATTTTGAAGGGATTTGTTTTGTGAGTTTTTTTGATTTTTGTGCTTCTTTTTTTTTTATTTTATTTTTTGTTTTTGAAAAAAAATAAACCCTAGCTCTGATACCATGTTAAATTCAACAACGGGCCTGGGCCGCACCCAAACGGAGGAGAAAGAGTCCACAACGGAGGCCCAAGAGGGTTCCACTCTAAAACCAATTGGCAATAGAGGGAGTAACCCCTTGCCTTATAAAGTGGTAGTTCTTCTCCTCTTTTATCAATGTGGGACATTCCTCACATGTGGGACTTTCGGGTTTCTTCACACTCCCCCTCACATGTGATGCCCACTTATCAGACTGGACAAATTCAACCGAGCAACTTTGCTCGTCCAACTGTAAACTTCGCCCAGTATTAACTCAGCGGACAAATTCAACAGAGCAACTTTGCTCGTCCGACTGCACATTTTGGCCCATGATACCCAGGTCATATAACCATGGGCTCTGATACCATGTTAAACAAAGAAGTAGAAGAAGTAGGTTGAATGATTAATTTTCATTGAATTGGAAATGCATAATGATACAGCTTATATAGATGATTACAATCCTATTATCTTAGGTAACTCTATCAAAACTAATTATCTACACTCAAGGGAATCTTTGACTACAACTTATTCTACAAGCAAACAATATGTATAATGGATATGGCAAGCGTATAATATCTGACTCGATATTATTCGACTTCCCGCTTTTAGAGTTTGTAGCAGGGAGAACAGAAAAGGAGGTGAGGTGCTGAGAAGATAGTACAAATGGTATGGGTTGGTTTGGAATTTGAGATGCATTACATACACGCCATTGTCAATGGCGTGTCTATGCCAAAAGACACGCCATTGTTAAAGGCGTGTTTACTTCAATTTGATTTTTTTTTTCCACGGAATTGTACACACTATAAACACGCCAATACGTATGGCGTGTTTGTTCCGTCTCACAGGTTTGACAAACCCGAGCGTACGTGGACACCATTTTGATATATGTTTTTTAAACCGAACCAAAATGATAAATCTTTTATTTTTAAGTATTATTTCAAAAACGGATTCGTGAAACTAACCATGACCAAATCCAAAATTTAAGAAAGTACCTCCACCCTTTACCTTCCTTTAAAATACATCAACTTACTTCCCAAGGTTCACAACCAGTTAGCTAACATATTCCCCAATCTTATTCCTATTTCTACATCAACGTATACTATAAACAACTGGCCTCTAGCTATTTTACATGTCTACAAACTACAAATAAAAAGAAAAATATATACCAAAAAAAACAATTACAAATAAAAATATAGAAAGTTATTGATGACTAAGGTTCATGTGGAAGGAGTTTATTTAATTAACCTCCAGCTATTTGAAATGTCTGATGGACTTGTTCATTATTTTTCGGTATAATGAATTTTTTAAGAATGTAAATAATGAATTTATAGAATGAAGATACTGATTTTCGTTTTTTTTTTTTTTCAAGTAGAAAATGAGTTTTAGTGCAGCTAAATAGGACTTGAGCAAAATAGATTTCTTCTGTTGGTGTCTGTTTTAGTATTTTTTACCGAACTAAGTGAATTAGGGTCGAAGTAGTCTTATGCGTTAATTAAGTATAAAGAGTTGACACGTGAGAATTGGTGACACGGAAAACGACCACGGGAAGGGACGGAACCCTTCCAAGTATTGCATTAGCTTCTCTGTAAAGGTAGGCGGCTCTGTTATTGCTAGTATAGTGTTTAGGGTTACGTATGTGAATGAATGATTTTTCATCCTTCCTTCGCCTTATATAGGACCTAGACTAGGATTCAGGTTGCTTGCTCATAAAGGTAGCCGAAACCTCCTGCTAGGCCTGCTGCGTGCGTTCTGCTCCCTTTGACTTGCTATCCATGACCCATGACCCCTTCTCTACGCTTAGCTGGGCTCATTATCAACGGCTTGATATCCCGTAATTTGCTTGTGGGCCCAATCCGTTATCCTGGCCTAACATGCAAATTTTGGCCCAAACAGTGTCAACAACCAAAATGAAGTTTAACGGTGAAGAAACGGCTGGTAGACATGGGGTCCTTAACTTGAGTGTTTTATAGTTTGGGTCCTTATCTATAAAAGATAGGATAGAGTTTAGGTCCTTATATTAGTGTTTCTTACTTTAAGAAGAGACGCGTTACGAACATGACCACGTCTTTAACTTCAGGTGTTGTACTTCAGTTGATTTGGTTCTTCGTGTACATCTCTTTCCAATGCCAGCAGCAAAATCTGCACGATAGATTCAACGCATAAAAGGTGAAGACGAGTCTATAAGTTTGTATATTGGCTATTTTGTATTGTAAGATCTTCAACAAAGCTGAGCAACCACCCATCCTTCTTTCCTCCAGCCAATTTGGAATTTCCGCAGTTGGGACGAATTCTTAAGTCTCCGGTTCAGGTAGTTTATCAATCCATACCTACAAATTTTTTTTTTTTAATCTATGCACTTATGACTTATGTCTTGAAGAAATATTCATACTACCGTAGTACCGTTTTGCAAGATCTATAAAAATGAACAACAGTAATTTAGCAAGGCCTTTTGATCCAAAAATATCTTCTTATTTTATTTCCCCGGGGACTTTTTAAAATTAGGATTTGGGTCAGGCCACGAAATGCACCCCACGACATTGAGCTCGGATTCTAGATCCGAATCTAGCAGTTTCTGGTTAAGGCAAGCATTACACGTCGTGATTAGGGCTTATAATGAGCCAAGTTAATTACGAGCAGGGTCTTGCTCACAAATTCTCTCTTATTTAAGACCAATGTGTCGTCTTAAATTTAAGACCAGGCAAATATATCCATGTGACATGTAAAGACATATGCATAATGTATATACAAGAACAAAATATTTGTATACATAAAATTAAAATTAAAATTAAAAAAATTAATAATAATAAAAAATAGAAGAAGGAAAAAAGAACAAAATATTTGTCTCATCCACAAAAGTAGGTTTTAGGGATAACTATGGGCAAGTGGTGGAGCGAGTGGTGGTTAGCAGAGGCGGTCGTTCCCGCTGAAGTTTTTTGTTAGAATTTTGAGCTTTTTTTAGATTTGTCTTATGAAATTACTCGTTCGCCCCCCTAACAGGAAATCCTGGCTCCGCCACTACAATGAGTAGGGTTTGGGCAAGGTTCTATAAGATCTATATCCATATCTATATTATATAAGTTGGATTCATATCAAACCCATATCCACAGGGTCCAAAATTTTCAGACCGAGATCCAGATCCTTTATCTAAACGATCGAGTCTTAATGGGTCCAATCTTTTCAAATTTTTTCGTTAATTTTTTCATCTTCTGGATGTACTTCACTATTATAATTACATAAAACGTATTAGAATGTTTAATAAAACTATAGATATAAAAATACGTCGATATTTATCACGATAAAGGAGCAAATTACCGCGTAAGTTATTGTTTTGTACGATGAAAAGTTATTTGTTGTTTCTCGAATATTTAAATTAGGTTGCATATTCGTTAATGACTATGAAATAAGAAAACTGATATAAGAGAGTTAAATAATCAATAAGAAAACAAGAGTACTATAAACGTTAGTTAGTACATATCTAAAAATCTAAAAATAAAAGGAGGTTTTTTTGTCAAACACAACTTGGTATGTAGATAGAGAGGAGTTCAAGTTAGGTCGTAGTTGTGTTGTTTGTGGTGGTTGTTGTTTGCAAGTGATTGTTCGAGAAGAGTAAATTAACCCACGAATAAGTCCTACTTTGACTTTCTTTTGATTGTTTTTACACCTCCAATTCACTTCTCCAGCCATACTTTACACACCAATAGAACCCACATAAGGCCACCTATTGACACCGTATATTGATAACCCTTGGAAAGCTTGCACTACCAGTTTTCCAATGAATCTAAGAACACCTCAAACCGACCTTTGGCCAAAATGTCGCGTTTGACAAAAAAATTTATTAAAGGATATGTTTTACAAAGTTTTTTTTAAAGGTGGTGTTTGAAAAAAAAAAAAAAATCAAGA
>JAGPOY010009045.1:0-11609 GCA_018983105.1 Silene uniflora | reverse complement strand
TCCCCAACAATTAAACCCACTTGTTGAACAACCCGCCCCATTTTGTACAAAACGGTATCAAAACGACCCGTCTCTTCCTTGTGACGGATCTACTTGGTCTTCAATGAGAATATGTATTTAGATGAACTTGTCAATATGTTCAAATAAGTACCTCGTGACAAACTTCATTGCTTTCCGTTCGTACTCCTTTGAGAGAGAATGAGATTGGGCATCAACCGTTTCGTCACAAACTTCGTTATGTATCTCACAATCTTTAGTAATGTAGTATATTCACAAACTTTTAAATTCTTCCGCGGATATATATAGTTAAAGGAAATACTATAAATAGAACAAAGGAAACGTCTCTAATTCAGATACTTCCGCGGTTTAGAAGCGTTATTGTGGTGGCTTAGGATAACAATTAACAAGTGGAGCAACGCCAGCGAGTGAACCTTAAATCTGATTCTAACTATTTGAAGAGACATAATACATATATATATCCGTCACGAATTTGTGACGGTCATATATTAATTATTATCCACATGGGCAAAATCAAAGTGGTTAGGGATTCGATAAATGATTTGTCTTTATTGACCTATCTGAGTTTTTGAGTTTTATTTAACCCGTCACGAGCTTATAATAGAAAATTATCGGGTATAAATGAGAATGTGTGACATAGGAGTATTATTGAGAATTGAGATGCATTTGTGCAAAAGTCGAAAGAAATGTCTTTTCGTGTGTGCTGTATGCATCATATGAGCTGTAGAGTGTGGATGGAGAGAACCAGAGAACTTTTTGGGCTTTTAGCCATATGACCGACATTCGGAAGTACTGTGGCTCCTAGTATCCATTATCCAATATATAGGGTGCCCATGTGGATGCATTATGCATTACTTACTGTGCAACGCATCTTGAGAGTGTTGAGACTTGTATTGAAGAGGACTAAGATTATACACAAATTCTCATTGAAGACGGTATCTTCGGAGAGACCTCTCACAATGAGCAAGTGGGGAGGGCAAGTGGGGGAGGGGATGTGAGAGGTCTTCAGCTGAAGACGGTCTTCAGCAAGACGGATTGAAGATTATATACTCCGTCTATCCCGATCAACCTTTACTCTAGGACAAATACTAAAATAAAGTGATTATTGGTAACTATTGTTATTTGTTGATAAATAGATCAAATTCATAAGAATGCTTTAATAATTCATAATATATACTTTCTCCATTCAACTCCACTTTACCACTTTACTTTTTCACGTTTGTCAACACGTGTTTTACGCGATAAATATCGTTAACTACGTATTTACAAATATTATAAAAGTTAGATATTCATAATGTATTCGTAAAGATGAATCAAACAAGATCCCGCATGAATATATTTTCACTTATGTATTGCAAGAAAATTGCAACTAAACACTAACTCGTGAATAGTGTACAAAAATGAAAAATGTTAGAGTGGAGTTGAATGGAGGAAGTACATTTATAAAACAAAAAAGTACTTTGCATATCGAAAGTAAAAACGTAAAATAAATAATCAGGTGAAGGGTGTAAGTGTCAAGTGTGTGCTCGATTGTTGCCTCGTGGGTGTTCACCAAGCTAATCGACTTAAATATATATCCCTAAAGTAACCATTTAAAGTAAATTAAATCTTGGTTTTATATGTGAAACGGCTTTACATGAGGCTCTTTCAATATGTTTAGAGCAACTCCATTGAAAGTAAAGTGACTTGCTTGCATTTTTTGAAAATTGTCAAGCTACATGATTGTCATTGGAACACAAAAAAATAATCAAATTTCAAGCAACACCCGCTTCAACAAGCTACTATAGGAGTATTAGAGCAACTCCAACTCTCCAATGCTAGGTTACCATTTGAGTAGCTTGGGGTTGTCACATGAGATTTTCAAGCTAACTTGTTCTAAGCTACAATACTTTCTAGTGCAAAGCTAATACTAAGATTAACCCCGTCTTAGGGAGAGTCTCAGCATGTAATTTGTACAATTCCAAGCATAAAGCAACAATCACTGTAGCAAAGTCTCAAGGTGGGCCCATGAATAATATTATTTGTGTGTGTAAAGGTGTCTCCTAATTATTGTGTTTAAGATTTTTAATGGGTAGGGATAAAGTAAATGAATAAGAAAGTTTAAGTTGAGTCTGAATAATAAAATAATACTCCCTCCCATTTATAGTAAGTGTCTCATTGTTCATTTCCGTCTATTCACAATAATGTCCCATTGTCTATTTTTGGTAATGTTTTATACTTATTTTAATCACTTCAACCCACAACAATACCCCACATCACCCTATAACAATACTTATTTTAATCACTCTACTCACAATAATACCCACATTACCTTCGCTTTCTTCAATTACCTCACCCCACTACAATACTTTACATTATTTAACTCATTTCCTTAATTCTTGTGTCATCCTCACAATGGGACACTTATTTCAAATGGGAGGGAGTAGTATTTTACTGTTGCTAAGACTCGTATTCGGTCTTCGGATAAACTTAGTCTAATATCCATCTTATTTTTAAATAGGTCCCATTGAAGAGTAAATTCATCAAATTATTAAACAAAATAGAAACAAGCATCATCATTAGAAGAATTTGTCAAATGCAAGTGATTGGCTTGGCCAAGGCATTCTCTTGGACTAAGCTAAAATAAATTTTGTCCTCCAATACTAAATCATTTATGCCTGCGTTGGAATTGCTCTTAGACAATTGGATTGATGTTAGGACCGTTCAAGCTATAAGATTGTTGCAGTTTATCAATGGAGAAGCATATGTATGTAGTTTACCATCAATATAGCTAGAAATTTTGACGTGGCAAGTCAAGCTAGCTCTAATAGATTAGGCCCTCAATGTAAAACGGAATAAATTCATAGGTCCTAAATATTAAACGGAATAAGTTCAGGTCCAGATCGTAAAAAAATGCCACCAAACTATACCACTAAATAAAAATATTCAAAAACCAAAAAAAAAGACGCGGGTAAGTAACTCAAAGACGAATCGCGTGGGTATAAAAAGCTCAAACAACAACACAAAAGCAGGACCACACCACACTCACACTCAACTTTACCCTAATCTCTCCCCATAAATAAACCAAAAATCCTACCCCATCAAACCTTTATCATTCCATTCTTTCTTTCTTTCTTTCTTATTTCTTTCCCTCCCAATTCCTCCCTATTCCCTCCACTCCCCCCAGATCTCAATTCCCTCATAACCCTACTACTCCGAGATCATGAGTACCTCCCCTTCGAAACCCGTTACGGCGACTACGACAGTTGGAAACGGACAGTTTGGTGATACGACTTACACCAAAGTGTTTGTTGGTGGATTAGCTTGGGAAACTCAAAAGGATACTCTTCGGAGTTATTTTCAACAGTTTGGTGATATTCTTGAAGCTGTTGTTATTACTGATAAGGCTACTGCTAGATCCAAAGGCTACGGTTTTGTACGTCTCTTTTTCTTCATTTTTCCGTTTCAAACATTTGTTTACATTTCATTAAAATAACCGTAAATAAATGAAGGAGACGGAGGAGTAGTAATTTTTTGTCGAACTTACTTGCTTATCTTGATCCGCCATTTTGTAATATAGTCAATTACTCTCGCCGTCTAAGTCAATTGTTTACTTGAACAAATGATTGAGACGGAGAAAATACTAATGACGGCTTTAAGTATATTAGGTTTCCGTATAGGTAGTGAGAATAGTATTTATCTTGATCTGTCATTTCGTATCATAGTCAATTACTCTCGTCGTCTCAGTCAATTGTATACGGCTAACAAATGACTAAGACGGAGGTAATACTAATGACGCTTTAAATTAGCAATTTTGTATCATATATAGTCAATTATTCTCGCTGTCTTAGTTAATTGTTTACTTAAACAAATAACTGAGCCGGAGGAAATACTAACAACCGACGGATTTTAAGTAAATTAGGTTTTTGTATATATCGTGATTCGTCAATTTATTTAGGGATAATGATCAAATTAAAGAAAAAGTTAGGTTAGAATGGAACTTTTTGTTTTGTTTGTTGCTAATTAGTAAGGTGGCAAGTTAATTAGGTTTCCGTACATGCTTTATTTGTGCTAGCGTGAGGCTGAAGTTGAGTATATTTTACTTTAATAATCTAAATTTATAGAAGAATAATCTATATTTAGACTATCTGTACCTCACTAATTCAGTATCTTTTCTGGAACATTCATGTTAATCTAAATCTATAGTAGCTTTATTACTGTTGAATTAACAGTAAAGTGACTTGAATAATCAACGAATTCTTTTATGAGACGGTTTCATATAATTTTACGAGTAATAACTAGCTTGAAATTGAATGAGGAAACAATACGATAATGAGAAATGACGATGATTATATCTAATGATGTGAATGTATAATGAATAGGTGACATTTCGAGAAGCGGAAGCAGCAATGAGGGCATGCCTTGATCCAAGCCCGGTGATTGATGGAAGAAGGGCTAATTGCAACCTTGCTTTCCTTGGTGCTCAAAAATCTAAGCCTTCAACTCCTTCCCATTACACTCAACATGGTACATTTCTTATACAATACTTCTATGATCTTGTATACGACTTCGATCCCTCCCATTCATTGAAATCATACCATTAATTGAGTACATGTGAATATTTGGTATAGGAAGATCCGATTCAAATTGCCATTACTCCATTAGTAATACATTTAATTGCAATCTCGTGTCAGAAACGACAATTTTTAAGTTTCGGTGAAATGGTTCATTTTTGAATTTCATGTCGAGATCATATCTCTTTTCCAAATCGCCTATGACCTCATGTTAATTTGCATGTAGCCCAATTTGCCACTTTTCCAAGCTCAATATTATATGGCAATGTCTATACGATTTTATCATTTTCGAGTGTTATGCATATATTGCTTGATTTATATGGTTATCCAACAATTATAGACGAGTCGAACTAGATGTTGACAATATGATTAGCATTATAACATGTTTGTACTGATTAAGTTTCGTGGAGACAATTTCACATTATTGTGTAGAGTGGTAGGTAATGCTCATTTCATAAGAAATGGACCACACACACATATTATGATGTACTCTCCATACCTTGTTTGTGACATCAACATAACATCCATTGTCCACGGATTATCGAATAATTTAGAGTCGACTAATATAACTTAACTTGTGTATATCTCAACAACAAGTTAGATAAATACAGATTCAAAATACACCGACATGGGAAAAAGGGATCGGAAAAGGGGATTCTTATTTGGACTTTGGAGTCGACTAATATGAATTATTTTAGTCGATAAATTCAGAAATCGCTAGAGAATTGTTGATTATTTTGTTGATGTTTTCTGCATTGAATGGCTGATTTTTCATTATTGTTATTATGAAAATAGCAGGAATAAACAGGAATGTGAAGGGAATGAACAACAGTGAGAATGGATATGGAGTAACAGCTTTTATGGGACCAACTTCACCAACAAGCTTTCCTCATTATGCCATCCAACAAGGGATACCTTTAGCTCATTTCTACGGGTATGTCTATAATTAATCATTGCATATTTGCATGAATAATTGAATTCTTGAATATTAATAGTTCGTGAATTATTTATGAGGCGATTTTACATGGTAGATCAATTTAAGTTTTTCATTAAAATTTATCTTATTGTAGGTTAATAGATTAGTTTCCGTATAAATTAGATTGATCGATTCATATACGGAGTACATTTATACAAATATTGTTTCATATACGGAGTATAATTATACAAATATAACGACTACTTAAGTTCTTTCTGTATAAGACGGTTTTCATTCCTCGAGGATACATTTGATTCTGTAATTTAACTAAGGTGACAATTACAAATAAAAAATCTCTCTTTTTTTTTATCTAAAGTTCGAAAACTTTATGTATAGAAACTCAAAATCTATGTTTCGGAGCTTGATTGGGTAAAATGTACGTACTAAAAACAAACGTAAACAATTGAATGAGACGTAAAATTTATTATCCTTTTGCCTTTCAAAGGTCTTTGAAAAATTGACGGATTTGCACTTTTACACCCTTTATCCCTGCCAATCTGCCATGCTCTAAAATAGTGTCTTTGTTGAAATTAGAAAGTTTTCATAAATTAAAAAGAATAACAATGTATATAAGCCCGGTCACCGTATTATAATATGAGACCGTCTTATTCGATAGAGATATGAAAATAAAAGTAACATGAGTATTGAGGAGTGAGGACGACGCAACGAAGGGAGTATACGTGATGATCTTTTAGTGTCTGACAATGTCTAATGCACAATTGCACATTTGTACTGCTGGTCATCTTGACTGTCTCCTGCTTTTCCTCCTTTTCTATCTGGCATCACGTGCTTAGTCTGTGGGATGCCACGTGAGATACAGCTCATAATAATCCATGTTGTCAAAAGTATATTTTACCTTCGCGTGCTCACTTCATCCCCCAATTCCTTGTGGTTCACTACTCAACTGACAGATAATACAGAATGGCAATCATACTTCATCTATCTCAGTCAATAATTTACGTTTGTTTTATATTTCCCTCACAAAATATAGCAAGTGTAAACTATTCACTGATAGTCTCTAACTTTTTTGGCTGGTCTGTGTAAGAGATGTCTCTTTGTTCCTTTTTACGAGTTTATCCATAGTACCTTAATTTTCTACATTTGTTGAACTCCTTGGACTTTATAAACGTAAAGAATTCATTAAGACAGAGGAAACACATTTTATGTTATATGCATATACCTTATTCTATAAATGAAATAAATGACTCGTTTGTACGCATATAATAATCTCACAAGATATGGAGTACTAGCTTATAAATTTGCCATTTTCATTTTTATTTGTGGCTTTTCGTAACTGTGGAAATGTTCTAAACTTTTAGTACATAAATTGATTGCATATATATTAATATATACTAATATACCTTTCGTATTCGATATGTACGAGGATTAAAAATTAGGTAGTGAAATGTTAATATTTGTGTTTTTATTGTTTTGTTTTGCATAAAAAAGTCGGATATCATATGCTCGTCCTTAAAATCGAATATTGGTATTTCAATATGTATAAAAGAGTATTTTTCCAATTTTCATATTTATAGAAAATGAAAGGTATTTATGACTTTAGGAATGGGATGGGGTCCTTTTGGAGCATTACTTTTCTGCCATACTTGATTCTGGCGACAACATATTTCTGTTATCCCTATAGCATTATTCAAGATTACTCAATCGTCAATGACTTTGTTCCTCATGCTAATGAATAAGTAATGATTAATGAATATTCGTTTTTAAATTGGTTTACTACATTTATAAATATGTAAGCATAATTTATACCTTAAGAAATACTATGATTTAAAATTTAGTTTATTATTAACTCTACAAATGCAGTTTATGTGATCGGATATTCTTGCTGTACTCTTTTACTTCTCGAGTCTCGACCATGATATTTAATATAAATATCATTTGGAAAAGAAAATATACCACTTATCGTTTTGTACTTTTGAAGAACATCTTAATTAATTTATGGATAATTTTTTCTAATGAAGGCGTTACTTTGAAGGATCTTTAATCTAATCTTCTATTAATTTTTTGTTAACTTTTTTCTAGTCTATAACAAACAAAATTCTTAGATTTCTACTTCTACACAAGTGAACCTATTTAGGGGATTATATATTCTTGTTCAAGACCATTTTAAACATGAAACGGATCTAAAGCAACTTACGTAATCGGTTAGTAGGGGTCATTAGTTAGTTAACAACATGCAATTTGATCCGTTTTAAGTGTGCAATGGTGTTAATGGGAATCTTAAATCATTAACGATTTTAATGAATAACAGGGGATCATTCTTTTTATACTAATGACTCATGAATGATGAATCGGTTATAAACTTGTACCTTCGGAGACTAATGATCATCAAGTTTGAGTTGTTTCGCTTCTTCTGTATGTGTACTGTATAAGCATATACCTTGACTGATGGTTTCGCCCAAATAAATTCTCTTTCTCATGTACTTTTGTATACTTCCAGGTACCCTCCATACTCATCAGATTACACTTACCCTACGGTTAGTCTGACCTACTTTCTTCGCTTCTGGTTTCCGTCTCTCTAATTTATGCTACATTGGAAACCAAGGGTATATGCCTCTATATTTGAGGTTTTTATTGAATATCTAATTGGTAACAGGGGTACTATGGGGTTCCTGGAGGGGCAGCCACCCAATACCAGATGTATGGATCCGCTGGAGCTGGAGTCGGAGGCATGATGAGCTGCTTTTACCCATACAATCTCCAATTGGGAGATCAATCATACGCAACTGGTGCCATGCAGTCGTATGGCCTTCAATATCCTCAACATCCATACCAGTTTCCCTCTGCTGCTTATCCCCACCACCATTATGCCTCCCCCATGTCTTTTGCTGCTGCCAGTAATCCTATACAATCAGGTTGCTACCTCTGTCTTTCATCTCTTATTTAACTTTCTGGTGCCTTAGCACCTTTAATACTCAGCGTCGGTTAGTATTAAACGTATCCAACGGGTGTATCTGAGTTTCAATTTGGCTATTTTATTGAAAATGATTATTTTTTTCACATAATAATGAAGTCGTTAAGTGTCAACCCATGTCCAACTGTCGAGAGTCAGACACATGTGCGCGAAGTAATAAGAGTCGGGGTAACGCAGGTTATAAGTAAAACATTAATCTTCAAATACTCGGCAGAAGTCTTGTTTCAATAATATAAGAGTTAGAGAACAGACCCTAGAATCATTCCATTGCATATGTCGGTCAGTAGATAAAGGCATTACGTGGTGAAACGCATGACTTGTGTTCATAACCAGTTACACTGAAATGGTTTCACTTAAAAAAGATGTCGTAGTCTGCGCCAAATAGTGATGGTTGGTTGGTCACTGACATTGATATTGTATTTTGCTCTGTTACAGGTATGAACATGGCTCTTCAGGCACCTATACCTCATTGTTAAGCGGACGACATCAATCCTGCCGTGTGCTCTAGCCTATGTACTGTCCGACAATGGTTCAAATCTCTTCTTTTCCTTGGAATCATAAGTTCTCTGCTCTTGCTGCCAACTCCTATATATATAGGCAGTTCGCCAGCTAAAGCAACATGTTAGTTGGTCCCCTGTCGGGACTACAAAAAACTTCGAAACATTCATATCCCTCTTCAAGTTCGAGTCTAGTCATGGGATTAGGCTCCTGAAGAAAATCCAATTTTGGCTATTTTGGAGAGCCAAGTTGGAAAATGCATATAGATTCGTTCATTTCAGCCAAGAAAAGGCTGAAGAACATAAAACCCGATCTTTTGATATTGCTTCAAATGTCGCCTTCAGTGCATTAGGCGACATCTTGAAGCACATAGTTATTTCAGTACTGTAGGATTAGCTAATTAGTCACTAACTTCACTAACAATCCATGAACATTGGAGATCATAAATCAATGCTCCTTGTTTTATCGGTTGAGTACAGGCATGGGACGCCTCTACTCTTCCTTAACATAGCTGCATCATATCTCATCCGTCATTTATGCATTAAATTCAGTATTTTCTTGTATAAAAAACAGTTAGAGAACCCTCAGTACATAACTCCCCATGGACGGGAAGTTATGTGTCATATCTTCGTCGTTGGCTCATTTGGCTAAATTTTGGAGTTTTAGCCCTGTTTAAATGTACATTGTTAGTGATGGGGAAAACTCGTTAGAAGCCGAGTTTTCTCATTAATCGGCATTTCGCATTGTTAACATATGGAGCTTAAAAGTGCATTCAGATGACTGAAGAGATTTTACAGTCTCTTCTCTCTTGATCTTGATCGTTGATTCGTCTCACTGTTACTTCTCAAAAAGAAATGATGGTTCCATCCTTTCCCTACAAATTAATAATCATTAATTGAGAAGTCTTAATATTGTAATCTTTCTGTTTTACCATGTCTCTTTTATCAGTCGGGACTGATGTTTAGGGATGTTAAGGATCGATAAGACTCATTTATGCATGTTAGTAGTCGACTTTGTAATTTTATTCTCTAATGTAATTTGTACTGAATGATATATGTATCCTTTTAATGCAATTACATTTCATGAATGAATATTTGTATCCGTTGATCATCCTGGTGAAAGAACGGTGTTGATGGCTAACTAAGCATGCATATTGAAAATCTGGGTTACGAAAAACTGTCTTTATGAACGGTGTTGCAGACTTGCAGCAAAATGCTTTCAACTTTAATACTCCCTCCCACTTATTATAAGTGTCCCGTTGTGGGAATGGCACGGGAATTAAGGAAATGAGTTAAATAATGTAAAGTATTGTTAGTGTGGTGAGGTAATTGGAGAGAGGGAAGGTAGTGTGGGGTATTATTGTGAGTGAAGTGATTAAAATAAGTATTGTTATAAGGTGAAGTGGGGTATTGTTGTGGGGTTGAAGTGATTAAAATAAGAATAAAACATTGCCAAAAAAAGACAATGGGACACTTTTGTGAATAGACGGAAATGGACAATGGAACACTTATAATAAGTGGGAGGGAGTATCCAGTTTTACTTTGAGATTTGATGAATCACACTGAAACACTAGGCTTTATGAATCCGAGTTCAAATTTCCTGATCAAAACTATTTTTGCTAACCGGGTCACTGTATCGTCTCTTAGATGCTGCACATGAATACAAACTCAACCGAAACCCTCCGAATCAGAACATCATCTAATGAAATAAAAACAAAAGAGAATTCTGGTGCACAACAACTGTTTGATAATATTAATCATTTTCACAATGAAAATGAAAATGAAGTGGCCATACTTTTAAGTTAACTTCTCTAATCTTTTTCTGAATCCAGTGTTACGTCATCGAAAGCTTGCTTCAATGAACTCAAATCTTGCTCCAATGCATTACCCGTTGCCTTCTCTAGCCAATGGAGCATTTTCGCGAAATTCAATTCAACCTTTTTTGGAAACTCCCGAGCATCCTTAAGAGATCTTGTTTTGCCTTCTTTCTTGCGTGGAAATGAGTCCAAAACTGGTTGAAGGCTCTTCCGAACACCCAAGCTATACAATCAAGATTTTATTAATTAAGGGAGTTAAATAGAGAAAACAGTTAATAGAATTCATGCGTTTGGTAGAATATACTTACATTTGTGTGATGTTCATAACTAGCACTAACCAACCTAAAATCTTCTAAGAGTTTTGGATCTTCTTCCATTAACCTGATTCGAACATAGTAAAACAAAAAAACCACAATTAGTCATATCAAAATTATGACTCTCAAGAAGTATTAAGAGTTAGTTTTTTTTTACCTTGCACTATGGTAAACAAGAACGATGAAAACCATGTCTGGTTTTTCTAGCACAAAATTCTTCAACTTCTTTGAATTTAGATCAGTTCGAACTTTATCCACATAACATTAAAAGAGATAATAAAAAACATGTTTATAGAAAACTACTAATAATTTATAGGAGTATAAAGAAAAGATGTGATAGTTAAAAAATTTAATAGAGTGCAAACCTCTGAACTCTTCACAAATGGAGCAAGAGGTGTATAATACCAATCACAATTATTCTCGTCAAGACCGAGTTTTCGTTTGAGTTTGACAAGTGAAGAGGCGAAGATTATGTCTCCGAATCCCTTATTTCCCCATGTTT
>JAGPOY010008996.1:3493-14559 GCA_018983105.1 Silene uniflora | reverse complement strand
GGTGGCGCAGGGGAGGCGGCGGTGAGGGTAGTGGATGGTGGCTGACTGGTGGTGGTGTTTGGATGATGGTAGTTAAAGTGGGAAATTTGAGAGAAGTAATTGAATTGTGATGGACAAATGAAGTCATTAAAATAAATGGGGTAAAATGGTCATTTATGTCCATGAAAGAGTAAAACTCGTCCATCCATGAAAGAGTAAAACTCGTCCATGAATGAGCATCACCCTTTTATATTTGTTGAAAACTTAAGATATTTTGGCCCAAACAAAAAAAATATTCTTGATATTTTGACTCTTTTTAGTGAAGAATTCACTAACCCGATTTTGTTTCAGATTAATACGAAGTAAGATTTAACTCTTCGTGAACATTTTTGATACTCTACTTGAACATTTTAAGATTAAAAAAATATTTGATTCGTTTTGTTTCGGATTAAAAAGATTTTAACTCTATCCAAATTTGACTGTAGTATTAATATTGGGAAAATATACAACTCATAGTTTAATTAAGTTAATCCAAGTTCATGCTCAGATCTGGTCCAAATCAACTTGGAAATCTAAGCTCTAACTCGAGATCAACTCAACACTCGACTTTGGTACAATCATTATTTTCTTTGTTTTAAAAATTTCAGATAAAATTTGTAAACACTAAACATAATTTTGGATATATAATCATAGCTCCAATGATAGATAGTCCTATAAATTAGTGTATATCAAATGAGCATTTGATCCAAATTTTACTAGGCTTGAGCTCCATCTGGATTTGGACAAGCTCAAGTTAAGCTTATGCTCGAAATCATTTAGACCCCATTCCAAATCGAGCGTTGAGTCGTTGACTAACCCAAGACCTTGTTTCTTATGACTTAATTTCAGCTCAATTTAACTAGTCTCAACCAAAAAGAAAATGACCTAATTTCGAAAATACATCAAACTGGCTCAATTTCAGCTTTATTGCACCCCTACTTTAATAAATTGGATCCTCTTTATTTATTTCTCTCCATCTCCTTTCTAATACACCTATATTATATTATATATATCATTTTCATTCATTTACCTTTTCCTATTCAAGTATTTTTACAATCACCCGAGTCCCGATCTATCAAAATTAGATTTGGGCCATTAAAAAGTAACTGATCTTCATTTCTTTTGAGAAAAGGGAGAGAATCCCAAGAGCATTCCCAATGTCTTATCTCTAGAGACTTGTTTGCAATATTTGCAAAATTATTTACGTGTAGCTTACCATTGGAGTTGGAAATTTATATGTAGCTTTCAAGCACGGTAAATTTGTCAAGCTACATGACTTGCTTTAAAAAAAAGGGACGTACTTTTTCACATACATATTTTACTCTTTCACATACGATTTTTACAATATTACCCTTGTCATTTTTTCATCCCCTCACCCAATAAATTTTGTTCATCTCTTCCCACATCACCCATCACAACCTTCGATCAATCGCCGGCAAATTTCAAACAAATAAAAAAAAAATTATGATAGTTAAAAAAAACAAAATTATTATTATTAGAAAAGAACAATTCGTTAATATTTTCTTAAAAAAAAAATCAAATACAACAACACCGTAATCTCCCTTCCCCCCCACCACCCAGTCCCACCCAGCAACTAACCAAACTACTCCCTCCAGCCATTCGCAACACCAACCCCGTCTAGCCGTCACTCTCACCCCAGCGGCCTAGCCGACAACCCGACACCATCCAGCGGCCTTCCTTCCTCATCAATACACAACCCAAACGTTCTCCTTCCTCACCGACACACCACCCTCATCGGACCACCGTTCGTCGCCGCACCACCTCCCTAACCACCGTGAACCACCATGTTGTCCACCACCAATAAACCCTAATTAATAATAATTGCTAAGTATATTAATATCCATACAAATTAAACCTTATAATTTCAATAAAATGTATTGATAACTGTTACAAAACAAAATTAATTCACTAATCGGAGAATCATAATCCATTGTTCAATTTTAGAGTAATTCGATTCAATGTTGGGGAAAATGTATATGGAGGAGTTAATTTGATTATATTTAGGGAAAATTGTATTAGATGGAAACTTTATGAAAAAATGTACGGAGTATTTGAAAGTGAAAAATCCGTACGTGAAAAAGTAGTTCAAAAAAAATAAAAGCTAAATTATATCATTGGTTGGAAATTAAGAATGTGAACTCATACAAACTGCACCGAAAAAAAATCAATAGGTCTCACTTGTGACAGATATATCCGTCACAAGCTTGTAACGGGTCAAGTATCATTCACATGGGAGATAAGACAAAAAGTAGAATGTATAGGGAATCACAAATTAGTTGTCTTTATTCTTCCATCCCATGTGGGTTTTTTTTTTGACTCGTTACAAGCTTGTGACGGATATCAGTCGTGAATTTGTGAAAAAAAATACTAGCTTAACTTGAAAAACCGACGTATGAAATCAAGCTACACCGAATTTTAGCTGTACATTGGGTCGGTAGTCAGTAGTTAGTTACCCGTGCTCGAAAAGACAGAAGTAAGAAGAAGATTGTACTATGAGATAAGAGAAGACTAAATATGTGTCGCACACATATGCCACCACATTCGTTAATTTCACTCAACCTAATAAATTATCCTCTCAATTAAACCTCTCGTTTGTTCCCCTCTTTTCTCCCACTTTTTAATTACACCCAACAACACAACACAACACAACACATTTCTCATACTCCATACTTCTTTTCCTCAAGAACCCTAATCCCCAATTCAATTTAACCCAACTCAATCCAATTATTCCCAATACTAATCCCATTTTTGGAAGATACCCTTTTCATATGGGGTGAAATAATTGATACCCATATACCTAATTTGTTGAATTAAGCTTAGATATGATGGAATGGGATAGTAGTTCAGAAGAAAGTTTAGAAGAAGAGGAAGAATTTGGGGGATTTTTATTGAATGATGGACAAGGAGGAGTTCCGTTTCCTGTGGGTAATCTGCTTCAAACGACGCCGTGTGGTTTCGTCGTTACGGATGCGTTAGAGCCTGATCATCCTATCATTTATGTTAATTCTGTCTTTGAAATGATTTCTGGTTATAAAGCTGAAGAAATTCTTGGTCGAAATTGGTACTTTTTTTTTAATTATTTTTTATATTATTTTCTGCTTTGATTTGATTGTTGCTTTTTAGTGTTGTTTATTGTGTTCTTTGAGCATTTTGTGATGTGGGTTTTTTATGGAAATGTTTAATTTGTGCATAAATTCTTCCTTAAGACAACAATATCCGTAAGTTTAAAATGGGTAGTGTAGACACCTAGGGGATAGGGGCTAACAAAAGGTCTGTCCTATATATGCAAGTAGGAGTTTATTTGACCCGTTTTTATCGTAAGATGGATACTGCCGTGTGAAGGGAAGGTTTAGTTTGGTTTTGAATTGAGTGACTGTTGTTGGGTATTTGAGTATTGAGTTTAATTTTGATGTGGGATTTTCTAGGTTTTGTGCAATTTGTGAAGGAATGGTCTATTTTTGAACTACTAACTTGGAGAAATATGGAAGGGGTATTGTTCGATTGTTTTTTATTGAGACTTGAGCTGTATGATGTGGGTTTTTTTTAATTTTGTGGAGGAAAACTCTAAACTTTCCGAAAGAAACTGTATATTTGGAAAAGTAAGGAGGTGTTTTGTTGGTATATGCACTGAAATGAGCATGCTATGATGCCTGTTTGCTGGGTTTCTGCTATCGTTGATAAAAAGCTTGGATCTTGGTGACTTGAATGAGATATAGGAAGTAATACCGTGTTTTCTCGGACTTAATTTCAGTTCACTTCAGGCGAGGTCAGGTGCTATAAGTTTAGTTAAGAGAGTTTCAGTGGAAAAGAACGGGACCAAGTGCTTAAATTTGGTGATGTTTGGGTGTTGGGTTCTGAGCATATTTTGATGTGGGTTATTACAATTTTTGAGGAAAGTTTTGTTCTTTGCCGTTGATTGCGAGAAAGAAGGGGAAGATTGTTTGATTTCTTGGGACCTGAGAGTCTGATACGTTGTCTTCATGAGTACATTGGTGTGAATTTTTCTGGCCGGCAGTTAGTTTCTACAAACTTTATACTGGTCTCATACATGTGAGGAAAGCAGTATCATTATGCAAAACATTTGGGTTATGAGCATTTGCTGTTGTAGTTAAGAATTATGGACTATCAAAGTTTTTTTATGCACAAAAAGAGGGGTTCAAGTGAGAAAACTAAGTAGTATAGGGGTACAAGTGAGATAATCCCAAAAAATTTAAAATTTACAAGTATGACATAATAATGTCCTTAGAAGTTTCAGCGGGACATTGTAAAGAGATCTTTCGACTATAATGCATGTTTGTTATGATTTTTTTATCGTGACATACAATGGCCACCTGTGATTGATATTTACACTGGTTATTGTGTACTGCAGCCGGTTTCTACAATGTAGAGGGCCTTTTGCTAAAAGAAGACATCCGTTGGTAGACTCTGTTGTCGTTGCAGAAATGAGGAGGTGCCTGGAAGATGGGATCGAATTTCAAGGTGAATTGTTAAATTTTAGGAAAGATGGTTGTCCTATGATGAACAGATTGCGATTGGTGCCTATATATGGTGACGATGAAATTATAACCCATTATATTGGTATTCAGTTGTTATTGGAAACTAATGTTGATCTGGGACCGCTTCCTAGCTTTTCTGCCAAGGAGTCAAAGAGGCCATCTGATCTATTTCAGTCCAGCCTTCCAACATATCCACCTCTCAAATCTCGTGACCGGACCGTTGGTCTTGGGCTTTGTGGGCTCTTACAAGTTAGCGATGAAGTCCTTGCACTGAAGATATTTTCGCGGCTGACACCGAGAGATTTTGCTGCTGTGGGTTCGGTCTGTAGGCGTCTTTATGCTCTGTCCAAAAACGAAGATCTTTGGAGAATGGTATGTCAAAATGCATGGGGCCGGGAAACAACAAGTGTTCTAGAGGCTGTTCCTGGGGCAAAGAGACTTGGGTGGGGACGGTTGGCTCGAGAATTGACTACTCTTGAAGCAGCAGCTTGGAGGAAGGTGACTGTTGGTGGTGCGGTGGAGCCCTCTCGGTGTAACTTCAGTGCTTGTGCTGTCGGAAATCGGGTCGTCTTATTTGGTGGAGAGGGAGTCAACATGGAGCCTATGAACGACACCTTTGTGTTGGATTTGAATGCTAGTAACCCAGAATGGCGTCATATCAAAGTGGGCTCTCCTCCTCCTGGGCGGTGGGGCCATACACTGTCCTGTGTGAATGATTCGAACCTGGTTGTATTCGGCGGCTGTGGAACTCAGGGACTTCTAAATGACGTTTTTGTTCTCGATTTGGATGCCAAGCAACCAGCCTGGCGTGAAATCTCGGGATTGGGCCCGCCTCTTCCTAGATCATGGCATAGCTCGTGCACCCTAGACGGGAGCAAGTTGATTGTTTCTGGTGGATGTACGGATCCCGGTGTTCTCCTAAGTGACACTTTTCAGCTTGATCTATCTATGGATAAGCCTACTTGGCGAGAAATTCCAGTCGCGTGGGCACCACCTTCTCGCCTCGGCCACACTTTGTCTGTTTATGGTGGAAGGAAAATCTTGATGTTTGGGGGGTTGGCTAAGAGTGGACCCCTTCGGTTCCGTTCAAGCGATGTGTACACAATGGACTTGAGTGAGGATGAGCCCAGCTGGCAGTGTGTGACTGGAAGTGGAATGCCAGGTAGTGGAAACCCTGGTGGCGTTGCTCCTCCTCCCAGGTTGGACCATGTTGCAGTAAGCCTCCCAGGAGGAAGAATCCTGGTATTTGGTGGTTCAGTGGCAGGGCTTCATTCAGCTTCACAGCTCTATCTTCTAGATCCTACCGAAGAGAAGCCAACGTGGAGGATACTTAATGTACCAGGTCGGCCTCCTAGGTTTGCGTGGGGACATAGTACTTGTGTAGTTGGAGGCACGAGGGCTATCGTTCTCGGTGGTCAAACAGGCGAAGATTGGATGCTAACTGATATTCATGAGTTGTCATTAGCGAGCACGGTCAACCCTGAGGACCAACTACAAGAAAGGCACCAGCCCTGGCTGATCTAAGATTCAAGGACCATCTCATTTACATATAATTTCAGCCATGCACCGTTTTGCACATAGAAATGTCTTGGCAGTCTGTGACGAATATACTCTGGACAAGAACGAGGTTTTTTCTGCTCCATAAATATATACGTAAGGCGGTTTTACACGAGCATTACGTAAACCCTCTTGTTAAATACCCAAATACCTCTATAAGACGGAGTTAGTTAAAAAAACTTCAGAGGTATTCGGGTGAATAACATACTTTCTTACACTATCCTAGTGAAAAATCGCCTTACAAAAGATCATTTGGCTTCTAATCTGGGTTTTGCCTGTTTCGTCAGATTGAGTTCATGCCAAGGTTAATTTGATGGTTTGTTTTTTGAGTGAAGTGTGACTTCATCACTTCTCTTTTAACTGCAACCCTGTTTAGGAAGGATAGTTACGTACTATGTAGGCTCATACCATTCTTGTTCAAGATTTGTGTTTCGTTCTGGTCAAGACTCAAGATCTGTTGACGAGCAGGAAAATGATATTTTTTTTCGAAAATTTGGATTACGAGGGAAGGCTTTGCATGTATATATAAAGTATAAGTAATGTTCTACTTCTAGACTTCTAGTGTGCATCTTTGATGAGGAAATGTTGTTACTTGTCTAATGATTTATTTATTTTGCGAATTATGGCTATTTGGAAATGTGTCTTTCTAGTTATCCTGTGGTTCTAGTTTTTCTTTTTCATTGGAGCACTAATGTTTTACCTTGTGCCATCGGATATCGAACGTAGCATCAAAAGGTTCATACTAATAACTTTTGTGGCATTAATTTTTTTTTTTGGGTATAAACCGTGATGTCCACCGTCAACAACAGGACAAGGGTCGAACCCCTATCTGATGGTTAAGGGATGAGGTGAACAACCACCACACTAAACTCATTTGGTTTCACCGGTGGCATTATGCTTTGCCTTTCTTGTTCTTTTTTTTTCAAAATCTCGGGAATTAGCCTACTTTATTGATGTCTTTCACCCTACAATACAAAATGAGTTGTATAAGTTACATTCGGTTTACCCTACCATACAAAGGTGCTATACATATGTCATATACCTAGTTGATAAAGTCACGAGGGGTGGTACTCAAGACAAGGGTTCAAAGTCGGCACTCGAGATCCCTAGACTTTTAAAATGGGACGTACTTTTTCACATACGGATTTTACTCTTTCACATGCGTCTTTTACAATTTTACCCTCATTTTATTTATTCCCTCACCCAAATAATTTTTCTCCTCTCTTTCCTCATCTCTTTCACCACCAACCCCACCTCCGTTGAACACCTTCCTTGGTCCGTCATCCAGCCGCCAGCCGATGTTGCTCCGTCCAACACCGCTCCGACCGACGAGAAGTGGAAATCATTGACACATGTTATTCATGCTTATTTTTTTATCTATGATTGTTGGCTGTTTCAGCCGATTGAGGCACATTCGATAATGCATCTGGGCATCTCGCAACTAGCGTTGTTCACTTTTGTCCAGATGAGCCAAGTGACGAGAACCTTCCAAATGTGAAAACTCCATGTCAACAACTTGATTCAAATGTCAAAACATAATTTGGCTAATCCAGATGCACCAAGTCAGATCCATTTGTTCAAATATTTACGCACCACTTACTAACCGCCGCGCACCATCCAACACCCAACCACCAAGCCCTCGTCAGTTCATTGATGAAATTGATAAACAAGTAAACACTTAATTTCACAAATTAACAAACCCTAATAATTCTCAACAAAAGATATTAATAAATGTTAAACAAAATTACTTCACTAATTAGATCATTATAATTCATTATTTAAGTTTTTAGAACAATTAGATTTGATTTTAGCTAGAAAGTTAATTTGATTAGGTTTAAGAAAAAGGGTACGATATGGAAAGTTTATGAAAAAATGTATGTGAAAGAGTAAAATCCGTATGTGAAAAAGTAATTCCGTTTAAAATAAGATGAATGGGATTTTTGATGTACAGAATTTGAGCTATGCCATATGAAGTGCTGCTGTAATCTACTATAATCTGTACTCTTAAGAGTCTAGACATGCGTTCCACAGTAAAAGAAATGAAAACAATTTAAGTGAAATATTTTCTTTTCTATCGGAAGGTCATTCTGTAATGACTTATCAGTCCCCTATATTCCATCTCACATGCGCTACAAAAATGCCTTTCTGTGCAAATACATCAAATTTACAACCGTTTGCAACTACAAGTACACAATACTCGGATGCTGCAAGTACTGTTCTCATAAATGTCCCCCGAAACAGGTCGTTCCAGCGGCTACTAGTCCATACATTTATGTCTGCAAGTGGTTAGCATCGCAGCTCTTTGATGCTATAATATTCTGGGTGAAGAAAACAACTCAGTTTTGCTGATGTCAGTTCTTCGTCCTTGGCATTGCAGCAGATGGGCATTTCCCTAGTGTATTCCATAAAATGTACTCCCCAGATGATACCTACGATATTGTAATATGTGAGATGTTTAATCTCCTTAAAGAAACATATATACAAACAAAAGAATAAGAATGGGATCATTAACTATAACTGGGAATATAGTAAAGATCGCTCAATATAGGTGCCAAATCTCAGAAACACATTCCCACATCGTACTAATCTTTTATTGCACGCAAAGCATTGACAAGTTAAATCTTTATGTGATTAATAAATTGAAAATACAGAGAGGGTTACCTGAGTAGAAAACTCAATAGGCGCTTTAACAGCAGGATAGATAATGATCTGATCCAAAAGCAGGCAAAACTATGAGAGAGAATACAATCCAACAAAATAACAATACCAAACAAATGTTACTGAAAGGAGCGATATTAGGAACTGCATTTTCCATACCAAGGTAGGTCTGTCGAATGAGATGCACATAGCAGTATAGCACACAGATGGTACAGTCTTCCTAAATAGCAGGTACTTTTGGATGGTACATAGGTTTGAATTAAGATAGTTCGAAGTTCAAACAAACTGGGGACTGGAAAACCTTTTCCAGCAGAGAAGGATGCCCCCACTTTCAAACTCAGAATACAGAGAGAATGTCAAACAGAGATGCAAATAACTGGTGAATGATTGTACGCGGTCTCTCTTGGTGATACAGGTGCTCACTTAAACAGCAAAGGCAGAGAAACTGCTGTGAGAGTGTAATATAGACATACAGAAGCAGTAGCATGCAAGTTGATTGGGGTAATGCATAGGCCACAGACAATTGGGATATAGTTTGGTAAGCGAAAGGTGAAATTCTCGCTGATTCTCACTATTATAGTGCCAAGCAGAGATAAGAAAAATATAAAACTGAGTAACTTACAGATTTTGTGTCGACGGACATTCCAGAAAGTGATGTCCCCATGATCTTGAAGGATGCCTGTGATGTCCAAAGAGTTACAAGAAACATGATATGCCAAGGAAACCCTACTATATATCATAAGAATGAGAGACAAATCACTAAATATCTCTATTCACAAGCAGTAACTTATGCTCTAAGAATTTATCCCAAATTCCAACACTTACATCTCTTTCAAAGGGAGAGAGTTGGAAGAAGCAACTAAGCCAAAAGTTACTTGAACAGAGATGAATTCCCTTTTGATTCAATCACTTGTTTGGTAACTAAATGAAAGGGAATGATAAAAGTTGCCCATACCCAACAACCACCCATCCTACCACCCAAAATCCCTCTCATGCCTAACCCAACAACCAACGCCCCACGGCCCACCTCAAAACACCACTACCACCACCGAAACTGACCCGACCACCAGCAAAACTGGCCCAAACAACACCGAAACGGGCCACCGCCACCACCGGAACCGACCACGACCACCACCGCTATTTTGGCAGCAACATATCCGGCACACAAAACCACGTTCCAGTTCGAATTTTTCCAAGGAAGCCAATTGTGGTGGTGTTGACAGAAATTGTTGTTGGTATTTTGTAGATCTAACAATTAGGGGCGGCTATCAACAAAAGAAAGGTAGGATGAAGGAGTTTGTGCGGTGGTTGGCTACGACGAGGTAGATGACGGTGGCTTAGGGAGGAAATTGAGTGTAGCATGGGCGTTTTGGGGGCGGCGGAGTTCTGAAATGGTTGAGACCGTGGGAATGGTGGTTGCAAGGGATGAGGGCTTGGTGGGTCTGGTGGTTGAGGGACGGGGGCAGGGGTTTGGAGGCATGGTGGTGGGAGGTGAGAGGTGAGAGATGACATGGAGGTGGGTTGGTGGTGTTGACCGTAGAAGTATCGATGGTGGGTGAGGGTAAGGGAATCCAAAACCCTTGGGGTGGTAGGGGGAATCAAGTTAGAGGAATTTGGGGCAATCCCATTCGGACTTTGGGGTAAAGGGAAACAAAAAAAAGTGTCAAACAAACATCAACTAAAGGAAAGGAGGGGTTCACTCCCTTTCCTTTTCCCAATTACCCTTTACCAAGCAGCCCCTTAGTGAACAACTTCAGACTTTCATAGGGAAGTCAAAATCAATGAGGTGCAAACACACAAGTTTTTAGAGCTAGGCAGAAAACTAGCATTCATGCATAAAAAAATAGGGTAGGGGGATTATCCCTGACAAAGGCAGTAGATTCTCCTAGAATTCTGGAGTTGAGTCGACTTACTTTAGCATAATCATACGCCTGCCAACAAAATGGCTCCTCTAACTCTACAGGTGGAAGATCCTTTCTCATCTTTTCCTCCAATAGATCCTCAATATTTACCATGTTACTCGAATTTTCTGTTTCATCATCAGTATCTTCGTCAATCATAGCACCTCTCACTGATAAAGATTTTTGAGCCTGTAATCGTGCAAATTTAACTGTTCCAGGAAACATAGCCTCAACACTCTTTCCCGTAATTCCTCTGCCGCTGACTACAATTTTCCATTCAATTGAGTGATCCGTAAAGGATATAGTTCCGATAGAAGGCGTCCCTTCGAAAGAGATCACCCTTCTTCGAGGAAATGGCATCGTTATGGTACAGAATTCCATTGTTAAAGGAGCCTTATAGCCATCCATAAGTCGT
>JAGPOY010008991.1:0-12717 GCA_018983105.1 Silene uniflora | reverse complement strand
AGTGACCGTTATAGCGAGGGGACCATTTTGAATAATCCTCCAACACTCGTAATCTGTTCCCTTTACATAGTGCTCCATGCGGTGTTTCCACCAGGCATAGTTTTCACCTTTGAAGATGGGATACTTAGTGTGTTTTGAATCGTCCATAACTAAGGATCAACTCTTTTGGATTTAACCAATATCAAGAGCACGAGGCTCTGATACCAATTGAAGAGTTAGGAACGATTAGCACCTAAGAGGAGGAGGGGGTGAATTAGGTGTACTTAAAAATTTTCTCCTTTACTTGGTTAATTGATAACGTAAGTAAGAGCTTATGACTTGAGAAACTTAATCGGATTGTAAGTTCCCCAGAGTTACAGCAAGTATATGCCACAGTATAGATGACTGTGGCGCAGTACTGAAGGCGAGATTGGCAAAATAGAAAAGGTACGAAAGAGGTACGTAAAAGTAAATAGACAAACAAAACGATGTTTAAAAGATTGGCTCAACTCCTACTCTGGAGCCTACGTCCAACCGTTATTTTATTGCTTTGTTTAGAAATTTACTCAAACTTAACTAAACCGTTATAACAAAATAACTACTCCAACCACTCGGTTGCAACTCAAACTTAGAGCTACTCCGCTCTAAGAGTTTTGTTCTATCTCCTGGTTTACAGAGTCTAGAATCTCATTGTTCAACTAGTGAACTTTGATGATTACAAACAGACCTAAACACGAGATCACCGAACGAGTTATTAACGCCACAGTATCATAATCTGTTTCATGGAGAGTTTTAGCTTTAAAAGATCGAGTGAAGACTTTAATAACAACAGGTTTTTGCTTTGAAAATACTGAAGAAAATAATGCTTTGAATGCTAATGATTTGCAAAGTATTCTTCTCAATAAATGCTTTCAAAAGTCTTGCTAATAAATGATTTGCAAAGTTTCTATTTATAGAGGAAGGTGGTGTGTAAACACTACAAGAAACGCGCGGAATTGAGACCGTTTTTTTGAGACCGCCTGTGAAAACGGTTGCAAAACCTATTTTGTGACTGAAGCCCGTCTCAAAATTTTATAGCCGGTCTCAAATTTGGGACCGCTTGTATAGTGGTCTCAAAATACGCAAAGTAGTCTCAAATCTGAGACCAACTAGAATTTTTGGGACTATCGTTGGTCTCTAACTCACGCTAGTTAGTACGGACTATACATATGTTATGAGACCAGAATTTGTTTTTCCTTTGTTTCATTATAGATTACCTTATTTTCTCATTTACCAAACTCAGGCAACATCACCCCCAACCACGCCAACTTCATCCCATCCAACGCGAGCACCAGCAATCGCTACCCCACGCGACCACTGACGATGGCGACCAACGTCGACGACAACCACCATCACGTGAACAGCAGTCGACACAAACTAGAAACGGTAAAAACCCTAATTTACAATTTCAACTTGTTTCTTCAAGCATTTTACTGGATCTTTCATTTCATAGGGTTTGTGGAATCGCTATCCGTTCCTTGATTTGTTTGATTATCTTAATTGAAGTTCTGCGGTTGGTTTGACTTTGCAATTGTATTTGATTGAAAATGGATCTTTGTGTCTATCATCATTTGGGGGTCGTTCATCAGGTCAATTGGATTCTTTTTTTGTTATGTATTCTATATTATGTCACTTTAAATGTATTAGAAATGAGATTATTGTAGTGGGCTAGATCTTGCTGCAACATTTTGATTTTCTGAAAGTTTGTTATATATGGTGTAATTTGCAGCGATGTTTATCCTGTTCAATTAAACTTGGCTTCGAAACCATTCTTGTTGTTCTTGTAGCAATAATCTTCCTCAATCAAGTTAGCATAAATGTTTCAGTCGATGAAAAGTTGTCATCTTATTATTGATTGTAGAAAGGCAGTGAAGGGATACACAACTGAATAATAAATTTGTGTTAGGAAATCAGAGTATATCATAAGTTACAAAAGAATATTATCATTAATGCATAGTGGCTTCTTGATATTAAGCGATGATAGATGATGGTAGAGGGTTGAATAACAACTATGTCTTTTTCTTAATTGGCTTTGGATGATAATGATTTTCATGTTCTTAATTGTTCACTTTGCAAGGACTTAAATTTAAGGCACCTTTATAGAAAGCAAATTCCTCGCAAAGTCTACCGGATACACAGTTCAACTTATTCAAGGTATGCGAATTCTAATTAATACTAATGATATTAATTATTTATTTGCATTAGTTGATGGCTGGATCATTGCATTGTGTTGTTTTTCGTTGTTGGATAGTGCATTGGACAAAAGTCAGCCGTCACCAGTACATGATTGTGGCGTTATTCCTTCAACTCACCATATGGGATTTATCTCTGCTTTAGAGACCGCGCTCAAAATGGTTAAGTCCTAACTTTTTTTATTAAACTTACTATGCTGCCAATTCTTTTTATTTGTTGTTGCTTGTTGCAAGTGAATATGGGAGAGAGATAAACTGTGTTTGAGCTAGTAGCTAGATAGTTCAAATGTGAATCAGCCAGTCATGTCCTAAGGCGAGGTGCTTTTACAAATATCTGTAAAATGAAATTGGTGAAAGACACTGACCTTATAGTGAGGTCAGGCGAGATAGATTATATTATGAATTAGAATAGCCACTGAACTTGTATAATTTTTTTTTTTTTGTTAAGTCCTAAACTTTTGTGTCTTATACTTATTATTGTTTACCAATTTTCAGACTAAAGCAAACCAAGGCAAGATACTTGCTGCTTCAGAATTGTTCTATCGTATTCATGGTGTTGTAGTGGATGCAAATGGAAAAGTGAGATAAAATCAAAGAAAGACAAGACAAAGAAGTTTATGTAAGTGGTAGGGGACATATAATGAGAAGCTCAATGAAGCCGGAGAGAATGATGCCGAAGAGAATGCAGCCGGAGAGAATCAGGTTGCAAGTGGATTAGAAGTTGTTAGACGTTAGCTATGTGTTCAAGCGTTTGATAAGTAGACATATTAGAGTGATGGATTAGTTGCCAAGTATATGGAGTAGTATCTAAGTGTATGGATTACTTGGGTTTAGTTATAATATGAGATTTTTCGATTGGAATTTCATTGGTGGCCTTTCTATTTGTGTTGATAGTTAGATATGATTTTTTGTAGGTTTAATTTGATAAGCGATAAGAGAATGGGAGCTGCAGTAATATGATTCTTTTTTATTTGAGACCGACAATAAAAATTTTGAGACCACTATTTTTATTTTGAGACCGATAAAACAGTCTCAAATCCACTTTGAAATTAATTTTGGAAAGTGATTGGGACTGAAGGCAGTCGCAAATTAGCGACCGTGTATAGTTTTTGAGACCACATGTGTTGGTTGCAAATTTGCGACCGCCTACAAATCGGATCCAAAAAATAGAATTTGTTACCAGATTTTCAGACCGTCATTTGTCGGTCTCAAAATCGAAAAAGTGGTCTCAAAAACGTGTTTAAGACCGTTTTTAGCACGTTTGAGACTACTTTAGGCGGTCTCAAAAACGCGTGTTTCTTGTAGTGTAAAGTAGAAACTCAAGGTACAACCTTCTACTATTATATTAGTTTTAAGAAAGATATTTGTAGGATATTTTCTTTGCATCAAATGAGAAGTACATATTTGTAGGCTCAAGAAATCTCAGCAAAATATCAAGATGCAAAATATCAAGATGAGATTTGTACCTTAATGATTCTTTATTAGTTGGGTGGAATTGAACTATTCACTTGGCAAAAGGAGGTGAAATTTCTTTCTTTGAAAACTTAGTCTTTAAGCAAATATTTTGAGATAAGAAATTGTAAAATCGTTTCTTTGGATAAACAAGAAGGCACAACACTTTTTATTTATTTTTCGAAAGTTTCTCCTTGACATGAACCAGAAGCCACAGTAGGAAGTACTGTGGCATGATAGATACTACAACATTCAAAACAAGTTTGGTGATCAAGCTTACAACTTGTAACTAAGCCTAGATTGTATAATGTCTTGATCATGATCCTTGACTTTTCTCTTCGACTTGATTGAATGTTTCAACCTGAAATTTAGAAACTAAGAGGATACAAGATTAGATGATTATGGACTTGTCATCATCAACCAAAATGGTCTAACAGACATTGTGTCAACACTCTACTCAATTTTCGTCTATGTTATTTTGGAAGAAGCTTACGGTTAACATTCAGTAGGAAGGGACCTATGTATATTGGATGTAGCAACCTAGGGAAGATGATCGGATATTCGGATATCTAGTAACTATGTACTCGGTATCAATTTTCATTTTGGGTCATCGAACATTATTGAAATTTTATTTCTCAATTTTTTATCATAGATTTATTATTAAATGTTTTAAGCTCAATTTCTCAGCTTCTAATAGTGTTAGGTATATGTGCAAGTCTTATTTCGGTTAAATCTCATGTTATTACCTGAATACCCGAGTATGAAATTTATGTTATACGAGTTGTGTTTTCTGTCATACGGGTTTCAAAGACGACACTTTTCCTATTCATTAAGGATTTAAAGCATCCTCTGTTTCTTTCGGCAAGTTTTGTTTAATACTCCCTCCAATTTATGTTCTTTGGTATGGTTTTTTTATTTTATTTTGCGAGGAGTATTCTAGAGTCTAGACACCGTTTTCTTTGTATCTCAAGGCTCAGGGACTCCAACAAATTCTCGGTTAAGAGATCAATGCTCACAAATTTGCCTTTTATATTGACATATCACATAGAGGTGACTTGTTTTCAAAGGATCAAAATTCAAAATGTAATTGCGTTGAGAATTACAGTAAAAAACGAAAAAAAAAAATTAGAAAAATAATAAAACGTTTCTAATGTTGCGTGTTAGGTGATCCAAATTGGCAGAGTCAAACACAAGTAGGAGAATAAGACGGGGGATTCTCAAAAAAATTTGGGCCTAGATAAATAACTTGACTCGAAAACTTTATCATAAACTAACCCATCTGATATAGTTATTTCATCGCGAAGACCCGTTGTTCTCTAAAAAAAAAAAATTGTATGCGTCCAATTTTTTGAATTTTACGTTATTATCCTTCAATGTTAGTGTTAAGAGCATCCACAATAGAGGGGATGTTATCTTCCTCTTATTTCTTCGCTATCCCACTATTTTTTCGACGCCTCATTTTCTCTATCATCCATCTTATTTTCCACTATCTTCATCCTCTTCCTTAACTCTTCTTTTATTTTTACCCACAATGGAGAGGATCCTTTATTTACTCTCCAAAATTTCACAAAGAAAAAAAATATAAGAATTATTATGCATATGACAAATTATGATTGGCTAGTGGGCACTAGGGCCAAGATTTGTATTCCTCTACTTTCCTCTAAAAGTAGAGGAAGTGACTACCTTCCTCTTGCTAAGAGGACAATCCACAAAGGCTCACAATAGAGAGGATGTCCTCTTAGAGGAAAGAGAGTGTTAAGAGGATCTCTCATCCTCTCTATTGTGGGTGCTCTAAGGTCCTTTATAAGAAGAAATGGAAAGGGCATGAATTCATAAAGGAAATCGTTTACTATTATTTCATTCGTGTCTTCGCCATTACAATCATAGCGTATTTATAGTACTCGTAAGACATAATCATAAGATCTCCTAATATAGGAAACCATAATAATATAACTTATTTTATTCTGATTACAATATATTACGATAGCGTAATTTCCTCTAACATACCCCTCAAACTCATGGTAAAAAATTTCCATGGGTTTGCACACAAATAACAAAAGAAGAAAAATAATCGGTTTCTTCATTTTTCGATCTTCAAATCTTAGACAGGAACGTCGCAATTTTTTGAACCCGTCAAAAAAAAATTTGTCGGACTGGAACGCCGTTGTTTTTCGAACCCGTCAAAATTCGAACCAAACGAGAACGTTGATTTTTTCGTACTCGCCTCATAATCATTATTCATTGTCAGGAACGTCGCAACTTTTCGAATGCTCTATTACCATATAAGAAATGGAAAGGGAATGAATTCATAAAGGAAATCGTTTACTATTATTTCATTCGTGTCTTATTCTTAAAATGAGATGCCCTTAGAGAAATTCTTTGGTAATTTGGTACATCAAATATAACAAAATTCTTTAGGGTTTATAAAAAAAAAACCAAAAAAAGAGGGAGACTGTTTCCTGCCGCTGAATTCGCGTTTGGATTCCATGACATAGACTAACGAGAAAGACGACGGTATTGATCAACGAAGGTACCTCTCCGATGATCTTATTATTTACGAAATTCTTACAAGATTACCTGTTAAATCCATTCTTCGGCTTAAGTCTGTTTCAAAATTATGGTACTCTACTCTTTCTTCTTCCAAATTTGCTAGATTTCACCTTATGAAATTCCCCTTCTTTCGCCCTTCTGCGCCGGTAAATACCTTGTTTATTAAGTGTGTGAAAAATTGTTACCTATTCTCTTATGATGATCAGAATTCTGGTAACTTAGAAGATAATTTGATTAAACTGGACGATGTCAAATTTAGCGCGAGAGATTATCTTGCACTTACTGGGTGCTGCAATGGGTTGATTTGTTTGAGCCGACCTGGTGAATATTTCCTTTTATGGAACCCGGCTACACGCAAACAGCTCAAATATGCTTCAGACGGGTATTTAAAGCGTTTTTATGGACACATTTACCCTTTTATAGCTCATGGATTTGGGTATACATCATCTGATGATGACTATAAATATGTTCGAATTTTGTCACCAAATTATTTGGAAATTGAACCACCAAGTTATACTGTTCATGTCTTCTCCCTTAGAGAAAATAAGTGGAGACAAATTGAGTTCGACAACGGTTATGTTGTTATTCTTCATAGACAAGCAGTTCTTGTTGACGAAAAGTTGTATTGGGCTGGTAATTATAAACAAGCTGGCCGACATAATTGGAAGGGTAATGTTATTGTTTGCTTTGATTTGGGGCTAGAGAAGTTTGACATAGTAAAGAACCTGGCCGACTACGCCGACTTAGGAGTTATGGGAGGGTGTTTGAGTAGGGTCGACTATAATAGAACAAATACAGGTGACGAGTTAATAATGCAAATAATGCAATCGACTGCAATAATACAGAAATCAATTGTGTTACCAAAGGAGATAATATTAGACGTATCACGTATGCCAAATAACTGGGTACACGAGGACTGGCAGTTTTTTTGTGACGGGGAAATCCAATGATGGGGAAGAAGTCACACAGGGCGTCAGTAGAACGTTGTGGCTAGTTGAATCAGGTATGCAATCTGTGCAATGCAAAACACTTGTGAAGTTCAAGGCACCGATTAATATTGTCAAATATGTTCCAAGCCTGGTTTCGCCTTGTCCCATTGAGGAGTTGTCGGAGGCATAATGACGGTACATTGTGGTAGGATTAACCCATTCTTTCCTTGCTCTTTGGCCACTATAAACACATAGTTATAATGTACGGAGAAATCAAGTCTCTTGTAAGCTGTTAAAACATGGGTGTTCAACTGTCATACCCATGTTTGTGGGTCGAGTATCGGTCTTGTCAGTTGTCACTTGTGTGTTAAGTATCACGGGTATTATAAACTTTAGTCGGACAAACATAAGGCTTAGGTGAATAGCGTCTTAACTCATCTATTTTTATGACAAATTAGCATATTTGCTCCATCCGAATATGAGTTTACCTATGGTGCCCCTAGTGCATATGTTAGAACAACTTGTTGTTGTTGTTGTTGTTGTTGTTGTCATTATTTCCTCCCATCATCGGGGAATAAAACCTGAATAATCCGTTTTAGGAAACAGGGAATAAAATAGGGGATGAGAGGGAGTATTATATTTTTGGTCAACGAAATGCACACTTAGTCGCATTACAATAGAGGGCAGGGGAGGGGAGGGGTAGGGTATTCGAACCCGGGACAATAGGTCCGTCTTAACCACTAGACTAAAGACATGTGACCTAAATAATCCTAATCGTTAGTTTAGATAGAGATATATAGGAGTTAGGAGATTAGAAAGGTTGGACTATTTTTTACGTAGTTGCTCATTCATGGACGGATTTTACTCTTTCATGTACTTTTTTTCATTATATTTCCATAGTATGCCCTTTGCCTAATCTCTCTAATTCTTTTCTCTCTAATTTCTCTCCCTCACAAAATTAATCAAATCTACAAAATTAATCAAATTCGTCAAATTACACAATTATAGATGCTAATTATCGTATCGGATAGGTAATAATTCTAATTCTTAATCTTATTAATTATATTAGGGTTTGTTTACACTAATTAAATTAGGATTAATTAAATTAGGGTTTATATCATCATGAAATTAAAGTCGCAGTACAACGGCGAAACCAACTCAGTCTAATTCTGCATCTTTCAGAATAAGCCAAATCAAATAAGTGAAGTGACAGAGTATTATACCGACGGACGTCATGCAGTAGTCGAAACTTTATTACACTGATTAGTCAAAATAATCATATGAAATCACAATAAGAATTGCGTTACAAAGTAACAAATGAAATAACTAGCTAGCAGCTCAACACAGCACGAATTTTTACATCAAATGCGAGCCCGCTGCGGCATACCACCAGACTTTGTAGATGCATTCTGCTATAAAACATGAGACGACAAAGACTGATACTATATTCAGCGATCTCTGCAACAGTGGGAGCATGAGTAGCCATGCTCTTCAGCGCTAGTGGCTTTGTTGTAGCTCTTTTCTCAAGTATCCACGGGTGCAACAAGAGCATGAGGCAAATGAAGAGCGTGCATCTCTCTCTTATTGCCTTTCATTTCCTTTAAACCATGTCTGAAGCATGCAGTAAAGCTTATATGCATTCTGCTACAGCATTGGGATTTCATCCTACTATTGATAGAAGTCGAGAGTGGAGAAAAAAATAACATCTTTTGATAACTCAATATCCTGCAAAGCAGCATTAAGATGAGAAAACAATATCAAGGACTTGATCATAGTACTAAATGTGCATAGGGTTTAAAAAGCTTAATGCGTCCAGAAAAGCAAAGAGAAGGACAATAAGTGACATAATACACTGTAAAAGTCAAAAGCCCTTGAAATAGGTAGTATGAGATGATATGATTACAGCTTCATAGCTTCACCATGTTAAATGAAGCTCCAACTACTTTATTGAAAATTAACATAAACAGATGAAGTAAATATGCAGTAATTTCGTGCGATTGATCATATGATGCACAGATGCAGGAACAATTACCTTGAACAATCCTTCAAGTTTATTTGTAAATTGAAACTAATTAATAATTGAGGCAGACGGAACTCATCATCTTGGCTCACGACCATATTGATCTTCACCAGACCGTCAAGACCGTCGGTTTAGCAGGTCTCAGTGTTGACGGTTCTGGATGGTGAATAACAGGCCGGGCATTAGTGTGGTGGGCGTCGTCGATCAAGGCAAATTAGGGAAGGAGGCGGTGGTTGGCGGTTATCAGAGGCCGGGAAGGGCAATGGCAAGGTGGTGGCAGGAGTGGGAGACGGTGGAATTCAAGGAGAGTTGAAGAGAGAGAAGGAAAGTTGGGGAGTTGAAATAAAAGGGGTAAATTGGTCATTTCCGTCCATGAAAGAGTAAAACCCGTCCATGAAAGAGCACCACCCATTTTTTATTAAATTTGCTATATATTAACCGAATAAATACGGAGTATATTAACTTCACAATTCACATGAACAAACCCTAATTGTTCAATTTACTTCACTGTCATACTTTACAATTATTTACCGTTAAAGATCTGAGACAATGGGAAACAAACACTCGCATAATTCCAAGGAACAAGTGATTGAGCAACGAAGCTACCTCTCTGATGATTTGATATTTCAAGAAATTCTTACTAGATTGCCCGTCAAATCAATTCTTCGATTTAAGTCAGTTTCCCAACAATGGTATTCTACTCTTTCTTCTTCCAATTTCGTCAATGCTCACCTCATCAAATCCCCCTTTTCTCACCCGTCTGCTCCTGTTAACACCTTGTTTATTATGGGTAGTAAGAACTGTTACATTCTTCCTTACGATGATGATAAAATTTCTGGTAATCTTAAAGGTAATTTGGTTAAACTCGACCCTGGGTTTTCTTTCGAGAAAGATGATTATCTTGAACTTACAGGATCCTGCAATGGGTTGGTTTGCTTAACCTCAACTCCTCGTAATTACTTCATTTTATGGAACCCGGCTACCCGTAAACTTCACAAGTATACTTCAGATGAGTATTTAAAGCGTTTTAATAAAACCACTAACTACTTCGAAGTTTCTGGATTTGGGTATGCATCATCTGTTGATGACTACAAATTTGTTGGAATTGTGACAATAGTTCAAGGAAACGTAGAAAGTATGATTGTTTGTATCTTTTCTCTTAGGGAAAATAGGTGGAGAAATATCGACTTAGGTGATAATCTTTGTTTTATTTTGACACAAGGAGGAGTGCTTGTTAGTGAAAAAGTATATTGGCATGCTTTTAGTTTCCAATTCCCTGGTAATGTATTAGTTAGTTTTGATTTAGCGGTTGAGAGGTTTGACGTGATTAAGCTCGACCTGGATATGTCGGAGTTGTTAGGAGTAATGGGAGGGCGTTTGAGCGTGTGCAATAACTATATCGAAAAATTTACAGGCGACAAGTTAATTCACATATTGGAACCTCCTGTAGTAGTGAAATCAATTGGTATACCAAATGGGTTGACATTAGAAATATTCTCTCAAATGGTCGGGTTTACGAAGACTGACAAGTTTTTTGTGACTTTGCCATTCAAATCCAAGAGAAGGACTTTCCCAAGTAGAATTTTGGGGATAGTTGACACGTGTGCTAAACCTACGCAATACAGAATAATTTCAAGGTTTAATGAGTACATCGATATTTCAAGATATGTTCCAAGCCTCGTTATGCCATTTCCAATTGAGGAGTCGTCGGAGGAATAGATATAATAATTACTTAGCTTCCTTGACTAAGCACAGTATGCATACATGAATGTGTGTTTGTTTGAAATATTTTTCTCTAGTTAGGCCCTTGTCCGTGGTTGGTCGAACCCGGCCATAAGGGATTGGCAATTGTTTTGTCATCTTGAAGGATTTAGTACTAGGACACATGGATCCGGATTCATCGATTAGACATTGAAGGTACTCTTCTTGTAACTTTGTAACAAGCTGACAACAGTTGCGATAATGAGCTGCATTTCAAGTTTGATCTCACCAATATGTATTCTACTCGTCGTATAACTGTGGAACGTTATTTGAAATGTTATGTGACCTTATCTATTATGGACAGATAATATGATTTGGTTTATGGAGCACGGTGAGATTGCCTATTAAAACCTTGTTCGATTCAAGTTTGTTTCCAAGCTCTCGTATTCTTCTCCGTTTTGGGCTTTTTTTTTTAGGGTTATTCTACATGGTAACCTTTTGTTTTCTCAAATTCTACTGGGTAACCCTGTTTTTCAGAGAACACACATGGTAACCCTCAACTCTATTAAAACGTGTTTCCGTAACCCTTAACTTTTTTCCGTCATTTTTTTCCGTTAAGTATATGACGTGACCAATTGAATTTTGAGATTTTCTACAAGGTAACCATATATTTTTAAAAATTCTACAAGATAACCCTACTTTTTTTTTACAAATCACATGTGCTTAAAACATAATCCCTTAATTAATCTCTTTTCACAATTTTACTCGATTAATTCCAAATCGCCAAATGTACCCTCATTACCTTTCAATTAACCCAGTTTTGAACGAAAAATCTAATAAAATCTTGTTCGATACAAAAAATTCTCAATAAGATATTCTAAATACCAACGTAAAAGTATTCGATACCGAGCATTATAATAATCCAAATTTGATTCATAGGTTTAATTTAATTAAAAAACTTTTTGCTTCAAAACCTAATCAAATACCTCAAAACTGAAAAATGTTGTAAATACAACAGTGTCTTACTTCAATTATTCGACTAATTGGCACAATAAAGTCGGGTACAATTGAGGAGTGGAGACTCATTTGTAAATATTGGGCTTAATAGTGGATTTCTTTGTTAATTATTGAGCCCGATTTTTGGAGATTTACGGTAACCATACCTTAAAGAGATGATGATACTGAGAGTTGACTTGTTTTAAAGTAATCAAGTGCAAAACGTGCTAAGAATGAAAAATTGAGTAACTAAGGAGTGTTTTTAAGACATTTTCATTTGTAAAAGAAAACAAATAGGTTATTTTGTAGGAATTGAAAAAATAGAGGGTTACATTGTAGGAAATATCAAAATTCAATTGGACACGTAACATACTTAACGGTAAAACTGATTGAAAAAAAGTTTAGGGTCATGGCAATACATATTAATAGAGTTGAGGGTTATCATGTGTGTTCTCTGAAAAGTAGGTTTACCACATAGAATTTGAAAAAACACAGGGTTACTAGGTAGAATAACCCTTTTTTTTATCATGCTTAAGCGGTCTTGAATGATAAAGTATGCAATTGTCAATTTAGATTTGCAATTGATTTTGACACGATTGCTGTCTGCTGAAGGTTTGAGAACCATTGGTTCAGATGGTTATTGAAAGTGTCGTGATGGTGGAGAGGACGACCATGGGGTTATTCGAGGTTTTGGGTATGCATCCTCTATGAATGACCGACTATAAATATGTTCCAAGCTTAGTTTTCCCTTTGAGAATGCAGTTCCAAGACTATACAAGTGGATGTACAATAGCATTGTACATCCAAGCATTGTACATCCAAGCATTGTACATCCAAGGTTATTTTAGTATTTTTTCAA
>JAGPOY010008916.1:0-10389 GCA_018983105.1 Silene uniflora | reverse complement strand
GAAGAAGAAGAAGGTATGTTATATGTACCTCTTCAATAGTTTGGGTAATAAGGTGTTGAGCACGGGCAATCTGGTCAGGAGTGCCCATCAATTCAACATCACGAGTCAAGGCAGAAGGATCAGCGTCATTGTCGCGAGTAATCTGAATACGAGCACCAGAGCGAGCCTGGAGGTTCTTAATCATATCGCCGCCACGACCAATAATGACGCCAACTTTGGCATTTGGGATTGAGATTTTGTGACTGCTGGGGACGCCGCTGTTGATGTTATTAGGAGTGTAGGAGACAGCAAGTGAAGAAGATGAGGATGAGTAGTCAGGTGGTGCCACGTTGTCTGTGGTGGTTGTTCGAGGTCTTTTAGTATCTCCGCCAACAGCTGCATCCGATATTACACGGGCAGCAATTGCCTGAGCTTTCTGCTTTGCCAACTCAATCTCCTCGTCTATCTTCCTCTTTCCTCCAACCGATTCCATTCTATTCTATTCTATTCTATAGATCTCCGTCTCCTCCCTTTATTATTCTCTCTATATCACAAGAAGAAGAAGAAGATATTAGATATATAGATCCCCACGGATGCAGATTGGTTGATTGATTTAATTGACGACTGAATTCCCTCTTCTCTGCGCTCTAACTCTGTGTTTAGGGCTCGCCCTCTTTTTCAATTGGGGATCCCCACTCCACCTCCAATTGCACCCCTTACTTAACTCACCAACTTATATTATCCCTCACTTCTTAAAACAAAACTTTTGTCATTTCCTATACAAATTGTCAAATGATCTCCTATGTATTTGTCTTAAATGATTTGGTATGTATTTGTCTTAAACTTGAGACAGATAGTATCCGTCCTATATAGAATTTAATTTGATAAACACAACATCCCTAGAACTCACCATATCAAACACAAATTGTATTGGCTAAAGAGCACTACATTTTGTATACATATCAATCAACGCGCTAGCATAAACACTTTCAAAGTCTAAATGAAGTATGTACACATGGATTGATTTATACTTCTCTTGCCTACCACCTCAATGATGCAACGAGCCGCCACACGACAATAATTTCATCAAACTCTAATTAAATTAGTTTAAATTAATTTAATCGTCGTAATTTGATACTCCATATAACATACTCCTAGTTAATAAAGTTAATAAATTAGAATTATTACTTGATTAACATGAGAACTAGCTTTTATAATTAGTTAATTTGACGAATCTGATTAATTTTGCGAAAAAAAGAATTTAGGGTGTGCAAAATCAAGTCCAGAATGAAAAATTTTAAGATTCCGGTTTTCGAAAAGACCAGATATATTGTTATTTGATTTTTTTTGTTATAATTACTAATTTCCTACAAGATACTCCGTAGAAATAGAATGGATCAACAAAATCAACTTTTGTTGCCACTGCCATTGATGGACACATACAACTATACAAGCAGCCAAGCAGGCCCAAAGATGTGAATTCTTTACATTTCCCTTGACGACAGTTAGCTGAAAGCTAACAATGCACTATTATTATACAATATACACCTACGGGAGTACTTTTTTTTTTTTTTTCTCTCTTATCGATCAATTGCAGAGAAAAAAGATGCGTTCGACATCCTCCTAGAAGTTTGCCGACTATCTTCCGCCCCATTGCTAGCACGGAGATTAGATATTCCTTTCTTGACCTTTTTTATATATGCCTCTGCCTGTCGCACTTTTGCGCTCAGTTCTTCATTTTGCATTTTCAGAATATTGTTCTCCTCCTGTTACAGTTTCAACTCAAGATAAATAACGTTTCAAAAATAACTGCCAATACAGCAACATAGCCCGACTTAGTTTTAAGTGAACATGCCTTAATTTTAGCATGATGGTGTATCCGCTGTTGGAGATTTTGTTGACCTGACAACTTCTTCACCTCCTCTTCCAACACGGCCACTTGCCTTTTGTGGTTTGTTAAATCTCTCTAGATTCAGTAAAGTAGTAGGAAAAAATTGTCAGTGTCACCACCCAGAGGGAAAGAGACTACTTAGTAGTAGTAATACTTAAATCAGTAAAATCTGACCTTCAATACACTGTTTTCAGTGGAGAGAAACAACTCTTGCTCACGGAGCTCCTCTAATGCAATCTGCGCAGCCACAAGCTCGGTCTCTCTTCTATCAATTTCCTCTAGCCATCTGAAAGTTCCAATGACAACCAAGCTAGTCATGCTATGAATATATAATTCCAATTTCCAAACACAGGATATAGCTTTTTCCTTCACGTAATACTTACCCTTTTCTCTCTACAATAAACTCATTGATTTGTTTCTTTAGGTTGATCACTTTATGGTCCTGTATCAAAAATGAAACTCGTAACTATAGCAATAAGATTTGCATACGTCAGAAATTATCCTAATCAAAAGAATGACTGACCTGGGATTCCGCAATGTCTACATGACCCATCTCCATTAACTTTTTTACTTGTTGCTTATCTAACAGGTTCTATTGCAAGAGCAAATACCATGCGAAGATACAAAAGAACAATCAAGAGCAATACTAAACAAACAGTGAGGAGTAATTAATAGTTAAGACAATGCTGTCTATCCTTTTCTAAAACTTACAGCGCAGTTGTTCATGTCCAATTTTACGCCTAGCAAATCCCGAATCACATCGTGGGTCATGCTTTCTGTAGCAGCCAACCGCGCGTTTAAGATGAATATCTGGGCAGGCACAACAATCGCACAGATGAATTACGATAAAGCATGACAAAATACTAAGATTCAAGACTAACCGTACAGGTCTCAACAACTTACTTCTTTTTGTCTACTATCGGCTAGGGCTTCGAGCTCTTCAATCCTAAGTTTTTCAGCATTTATCTCCTCATCCTTCTCGGATTTGAGTTGGTTCACAAATCCCATCCCAATGCACTTGAAAGGAGAACCAGAACCTCTGCCTTTGAAGGGCGAACTCGAACCCTTTGCTTTGAAAGGGGAAGCAGAACCCCTTGCTTTAGATGGATTTTTCTCCAACTTGTTGCATGGAGCATTCCGTTCATGGTTCGTGACTGCTTCTGCTCTAAACTGTTCCAACATTGCTTCCAATTCCTTGAACTGCATGTTCATTTCCATTGAAAGCATTCAGTTTATGGAGTAACATAATGAGCATCTCACATATGACTATATGAGAGGACAGAAAAACATCACCTTCTGTTTGTACTCACAAGCCTGAGACTCCGCATGAAGAGACAACTCAGAGATATGTGATCTGCATTGGGCTATCTAAACAAAAAGAAGTCGGTAACATTTACATTAGATCAAAGCAGAATGTTTCAGTCAAGTACTCGGAAAAGGGGAACAAATAACAGACCTCTGTATCTCTATGTGCCAAATTCTTCTCAAGAACTTTAATAAGCATTAGAGCTTCTTGGAGGTTTCTTGTTTTCTCATCTAAATGCCTGAGATTAACACATCCTATTAGTATACTACGTAATTGACAATTAAATGTGAAGTTGCAAGATAGGCATGGCCCTAACAGACCTTTTGATCTCAGAATCAGCAAATTCAACAGATTGCATCTGATTTTTGAAAGAATGGAGCTCCACTTCTAGCTCCTCTCGCTGCAACCTTTGCCTTTCAGTTTCTCCTTTCAGAACATCCACCTTCACAAGGCAAAAGCTTAGTTAAGAACGGAGCATTGCATTGGAAAACAAATGAACATCTAGTGCAAGTTGAAAGGCACCTTGTTCTCCAAAACACTAATGGTAGAATCTAATTCTTGCACAGATCGCTCTAAAAGCTGCACCTCTTCTTCCTTCTCTTCCGCATAAAGCCTTCTTGATTCAGCTATCTTTATTTTGAGAGAAGAATAACAGTAAAATTTCATGGTGCAAGAAAAAGAGAATTCAGGGGGTAAAAGACCAAACTTATTTCAAATAAATACCTGTTGAGCTTCTACAGCAATAGCTTCATTTTCCCCAGCAAGAGCATTAGCGGTTTCCAGTTTTCCTTCCAAAATCAATAACTCCTTCTGGAGATGGTCCTTTTCACTGTTAACATCATCCAAGTTGCTCTTAAGAGATTCCACCAAATCATTCATTTGCCCCAAAGTGTTGCCCATTTCAAGTAGTTCATTTTCTAAGCTGTCAATAGTGCTCCTCTTCTCACACGTTTCTCTCTCAAAAGAAGTTTTAGCTACCATGATTTCCTCCACACGAGACTTCAGCTCTTCATTTTCATCAAATAGGATTTTTAAGGATAGGTTGGCGTTTTCCAATTCCATTGTTGTTGCAGATATGATGTCGCCTTGTTCCTTCACCTTCGCTTCATGTGCTTTGCCAAAAGCAATAGCCTCGTCAAGATCATGTGATTTTGTAGCTAACTCACACTCTGTAGAGTGCAAAATACCTTCCATTTCCTCTATCTGATCCTGTTGAATCTTACTCTCGGAAGCAGACTCCTGCAAGAGACGTAGATCAAAGAGCAATCCCTTTACAATCTCATCCTTCCTAACCAGCATTTCTTTTAAGGACAGGTTCTGAGATAAAATGTCTTTAGCCATACAGTCTACACAGTCCAACTCTTCCAGAAACTTTGACACTGACTCCAAGTTCTGACAGCTGTCTTCAGATATGTGATCCAAAACTAAGACGAGATTTTGTTGTAGCCGATTGAGTGTGCTGCAACTCTGGAGTTCAGTCGTTTCCACTGAATAGGCACATTTTGCAACTTTGGAACTTAAAGTGCTGAGTGCTTGGAGTTGGGTAAAGACTCTAGACTCACTATCCAGGGCTTTTTTAATTGTTGTCTGCAAAAAATCAACCTCTGATTCTTTTTCAAATAAGAGTTCTTCTCTCAAATCTGCAAAAATCTTCAGTGTGACAATCTCTGTGACCAAGGAATCCAAAGCAGTGCGACAGAGTAGATGCTGTTTATCCATGTAAGAATTATGTTGAGCCAATTGCTCAATCTCTGATGTCATACGAGACACTTCGAGGTCTTTAGCATGTAATTCCATTGAAAACACCTCGGCCTGAGATTCAATTAATTTGGCATTGTTCTCTTTCAACTTCTCTTGCTCTACAAGAGATGCAGCCACAGTTAAGTTACTCTGAGTCAGCTCATCTTCTAACGTGGTGAGCTTATAGTTGCTGAATTGAGCCAATTCCTGAATCTCTGAAGTCAAAAGTGAAACTTCGAGGTCTTTGGCATATAATTCTACTGAAAAAACCTCGGCGTGAGATTCAACTAATTTGACATTGCTCTTGTGCAACGTTTCTTGATCCACAAGAGCTGCAGCCACAGTTAAGTTACTTCGATTCAACTCGTCTTCCAACATAGTGAGCTTATAGTTGCTGAACTGAGCCAATTGCTGAATCTCTGATGTCATAAGTGAAATTTCGAGGTCTTTGGCATATAATTCTACTGAAAACACCTCGGCCTGAGATTCAATTAATTTGGCATTGTTCTCATGCAACTTCTCTTGCTCCATAAGAGATGCAGTCACAATTAAGTTACTCCGAGTCAGCTCATCTTCTAACATAGTGAGCTTAAAATTGCTGAATTGAGCCAATTGCTGAATCTCCGATATCATAAGTGAAACTTCAAGGTCTTTGGCACATAATTCTACTGAAAACACCTCGGCTTGAGATTCAAGTAATTTGGCATTGTTCTCGTTCAACTTCTCTTGCTCCACAAGAGATGCAGCAACAGCTAAGTTACTCCGAGTCAACTCATCTTCTAGCATAGTGAGCTTATAATTGCTGAATTGAGCCAATTGCTGAATCTCCGATGTCACAAGTGAAACTTCGAGGTCTTTTGCATATAGTTGCTCTGAAAACACCTCGGCTTGAGATTCAAGTAATTTGGCATTGTTCTCGTTCAACTTCTCTTGCTCCACAAGAGATGCAGCAACAGCCAAGTTACTACGAGTCAACTCGTCTTCTAGCATAGTGAGCTTATAATTGCTGAATTGAGCCAATTGCTGAATCTCTGATGTCATAAGTGAAATTTCGAGGTCTTTGGCATATAATTCTACTGAAAACACCTCGGCCTGAGATTCAATTAATTTGGCATTGTTCTCGTGCAATTTCTCTTGCTCCACAAGAGATGCAGCCACAGTTAAGTTAGTCTGAGTCGACTCATCTTCTAACATAGTGAGCTTAGAACCCATAAACTTGCACGTTTCCAGCATCAGCTCTTCCTGACGCTGAAGAGCCACTAGACTTTCTTTAAAGCTGTCTAGCTTTAGGTGGAGTTCACTAATTTCACCATCTTTGCTTGAAATATGTTTGAGACTGCTTTTGAGATCAGACAGTAGCCTCTCATTGACTTGTCGACATATCTCCATTTCTTGTCTTAATTTTGTATTCTGCTCCCTCAAAGAACTAATCAGCGTCTTTGATTCACATATATCATGGTGAAGGTCATTCTCAAAATTTATCGCTGCTACTGCATCTGACAACATGCCAATATGACAGAGATGTATCACAGAAAGAGTACAGTCCCTCAAAACATTCTCTGACCAGATCTCCTCGACTGAGGCACGCATCACATTCAGAGCATCTTGAACCTGAGATATAACACTGTAGAAATCATGGGTTAAAGACATAACAGCCTCTTCAGACGCATGTTTTGTAGCTGAAACAAGACACTGAAGCTCCTCAATAAGGCTAGCAGTTGAGGACGCTTCCAACGCAAGCTGATTTTCAAGATAATTGCATCTTTGATCTTTCAAGACATTGGCAGATTCTAGTGTCTGTACACCCATCACTAAACGCTCTATCTCACCATTTAGCACGACATCCATATTCCTAAGGTCTTCAATTTCAAGTTTCATTGTTTCATTTGCTATCATTAGTCCATTAATCATCAAATCAGCCTCTTTCATAGTGTCCTGAACCTCCTCAAATCGAACAAGAAGGCATGAAGCCTCCATTGCTTTTTGAGCTGTAGCTGCCTTGGAATCCAAAAGTTCATACTCAAGCAACTGCAAACAGAAAGGAGGGAATGTTAACAAGTATAGAATGATTATATTCAACACATAACAAGTAATCACACAGTGTGATAGTTCTTTTGCCACAGTCACCAACAACATATGCTGATGCAAATATGCAATAACTAATTTTTTTAGCGAATCTTCTAGAATGCCCTGCTATCAAATATGCAAAGAGTCCAAATGATGAACAAGAAGACTTCTGAAGTAATTGCTAACTAAGATTTATGAGATCATATGAATCAAGATAGTGGAGAACTTCTAGCCATGTGCATTATCCACTTTTCAAGCCAAGAGCTTTCGCATGAGAAGGTGTATTAAGATACAAAACCATTGACTAGACATCGGAATAAACCTTAACCCACATCTCTGAAGCATGAGATACCTCTTTTGTTTGAAGCCAGGAGTGTTTGGCTGCTTTGGCATGTGCTTCAAGCGTGTTCAGTTTATGATTCATAGCCAGGAATTTACTTTGACATTGTCTTTCAAAATCAGTGAAAGCCGCTTGTAAGCTGAGCACTCCGACTTCCACAATTTGCATGCTTTCGAGACGATTCTTTTCAGACATATACATCTCTTCCTTCTCAGTGAAGAAGCTAGCCTGTAGTTCTGACTTCAGCTGCAATATTTCTTTCTCCTTCTCCAAAAACTCTTTTTGATGAGCCTCTGACATAACAATTGTTGCACCTTTAAGGGACATTAACATGTGCTCCAAGTCACTTGTTTTAATGTTTGCCTCCTCCAAATAGGTGTTGAGTTCTTGTATCAGTAATTCTTGGTCAGATATATGTCTGATCATTTTACCCACTCGTTCAGAAATCAATGCCCTTTGGCTGGAAGTAGAGGCAGAATCAAGTTCATCAGATGCACTTTTTAAAGCTTCATGTCCCTCAATCAGAGCTGCTTCAATCTCACAGCTCAAAAGTACCCAATCATCTGCAAGCAATTTTATCTGCATCTCTTTCTGCTGAAGATTTTGACATAAAACCTGGTTGTCAGAAGACAGCCTGTCATAAGCTTCATGCATCTCCTCCATTTCCGTCTCAAGAATGCGCAGCTTATTTTCTGCCTCTTTCTCTCTCAAATCACTCTCATGCACACGCTCTTGAAGAACGGAAAGCTCTTCTTGCAAGCAGACAATGACCTCAGCTGTTTCTGCCTCAGCTTGTCTGCGTATTTCATCCATTTCTTCTTCGTTGGATCGTTGATAAGCATGATCACTCTGGTACCACATATTAAGACGTTTGGCCTTATCAAGTGAAGCTTGCATTCTCTTCAATTGCTCTTGCAACGGTGAGTCTGTACATTCAGAGTCAGAGTTCTTTAGGCACGAGCTAGATTCTTGACAAGAAGCCTGCTTCTTTAGTGCAGAGATCTGAATCTCCTGCTTACTTAAAAGCTCCAAATTATGGTTTTTAAGATCCTCTATTTCAGCGGTGGATAGAAGCTGTTGAGACTGGAGTGCTTGAATCACGGACTTTGTTTCAGCTAAATCCACTTCAGCATCTTTAAGTTGCTTGCTTATGCAAGCTACTTGCTGCTCTGCTGACTGAACATCTCTAGTCAAGGAAGATGCCAGCTCTTCCATTTCCCAACGTGATTGCTTCTCTTCTTTCAGAATAATCTTTAATATATCAAGCTCCAACTCCAAGTTCACTAGTTCTTCAGCACTTACCACATCTCCATGCTTAATTCTATTCTCATCCACAACTCTGCCAGGTGCTTGAGAAGGAATTTTTGGCACTTGTAGATCCTGTTATTCATATAACAAAAACATTGCATAACATTTAACGGGGGAAGCAATATTTACACTTCAGCAGACAACTGTGTTACTGATAAGACGAGCTTAGTACGGTATAAGAGTGTCGATTTGGGCAATTAGTAGTAAACTAAGTGGAACTTTAGAGGTAAAATAGTATAAATCTCTATGTTATGATAATGGTTGCATTTGGGAGAATTAAGTGAATTAGGGCAATGATGGACTCAAACCGAAGAGAATATAACTTGAGGTCCGTAGAGATGGAAGCCCAAATCTAATTGGACACAAGTGGGCTAGACATATGATGAAGAAGACCATAAATCTCCAAGCAAGTCACGTGGGATTGTTGCATGTTTGCCCAACAATCACAAATAGAAGACAAACTAAGAGACGCCATTCTCGGACAGGACAAAGTGTGACCCGCAGGTCTCACTGCGACTCGCCCGTATCGCTGCAGATCAAGAGACAATTTCGTGCCTTATTACTTATATTTCCTATGTTCAGCTACTACGATACTATTAGTTATATTATTAATTATTAATACTACTTATTATTATTTAGGTTAAGTACCAAGTTTCTATTATTATTTATTCAACTTTGTAATTTGGGGAAGAACTCTTAGAACCCTAATTGCTTTCGCTTAATAATTATGAGGAACTAATCCTCCCTTTCTTGGATCGATAAACTGAAGCTATCAATTAATTAATTGTGAGATTGTTCTTTCTCTCCTTTATTTCTCAAGTATTGTTTATGTCTCTTGCTCGTAATTTATGATTATTGTTTCTCTTGCTAATCTGATCAATTAGTACTTGTTTACATTAATCTATTGCATGTTTAGAAATTGAATCCGTAATTGTTCAATTAATCTAGACTAAAGTAGCAAACTTTACCCTAATAATTTGTATGCGTTTCATCGTTATTGGGACGGAGTAGAGACTAAACATATAATTCGAATCATTAACCGCGTGTGTTAAAGATCGTTATCTTCATTGCTTCATTGGATTGTTAATGCTGTTATTGGATTAAATCTAGACGCTTGGCTTAGATTGTTCAATAATTAGGGTCTTCTAATATCGCGTTTCGAGTTAGTTGACTATACTTAAGAGGAAGAAGGAAACCCGTATTTCCACAATAGAGTACTTGAGAGTAATCGAATTAAAGACAATCGAAGACCAATTAGTTTGTTGATAGTGGATGTTTGTTGACCCGAGACCTTTTAATCATCTGAATTCATCTTATTTACTTCGTCTTATTAGTCATTAGCTAAATTAATCAACAAAAACCCCCCTATTAGTGTTACTTGTACTCTTTACTTTATACACATTAATTACATCGCCTTCTCTGTGGATCGATCCTTATTACCATTTACTATATTAGTTTAAGGTTTTAAGTGTTATAAATATTATCTTTGGGAGCATACGACTTCGGCTCACCACACCCGCTTCCATGACGAAGTCGCTATGTGCGCGAACATCGGCAGCTCTAGCCGCGGTTCCTGGGTGTGCCGGAATAGGCTCAGTCAAGTACTTGAGCTTACCGTCAGCAATGGCAGCATTCCGTAATGCTGCCTCCCAGTCCGAGAAGTTTGACCCATCATTCTTCAGTCTAGTAGACTGATTCATGGAGTCCATGAAGGCTTTAAGCCAGGATTCTCGTGCTAGCGTGGCACTTGGCATTGGG
>JAGPOY010008914.1:0-14382 GCA_018983105.1 Silene uniflora | reverse complement strand
TAAGAAATAAGAGAGTGGATTTGGACCACACAAAACACACCATTGAATTTGGACCACATAAATCAACCCAAAAAAGGAAATAGGGAAGAAAACCTGAATAACCGAAAAAGGAAATATGGAAGAAAACCCTGAATAGGAGGGAGTACTTTTTTTTTACAACAAGAAATAGGATAGCTTATAATAAAGCTTTCTGAGTAAGATTTATGAGCTATCTATTCACTCCCCTAGGACAGAAACTAAGAGAATAATAGTGCACGCAAATGAGACGCAATAGACTTAATATCCTGAATAATGCAACTAATGGACGCAATCTTCTTCTCCGCTCCAACAACCTGCATAACCAGAATAAGACAATCTGTAACAAGTCTAATATGAAGATACCTTTCGGTTTGCAGAGCAGTAGAAGCAAACGAGCGAGCGAATCACTATGAAATGTAAGCTCACAAAGAATTCCGGAGTATATTATATGCAACACTCAATTTAAAGTACGCATTAACGACCACTTTACCATGCACTTGTCAAACATCACATGTCTTACAAAACGAAACATAGTAGCTACAACTACAAATGACAATGGATTGCGTCGTTTCAAAATCTTATCCGTAAAACTTAACATCCGTTATCCATCATCTACGGATCAAACGGGTGGATCGGGTAATTACATATAAAAAATAAAAATTAATTCACTAGAAAAAAAATTGAAGTTAAATCATTTTTTAGTTAAACTTTTTAGTAATTACTTTGTGTTGTTGCGTTTTTACTTACGTATATATCAATGTGATTTGGCTCAACGACAAGGTGCAATAAAAGTACTGGCTAATGTAGAATTGCAAGATTTCATACTCATGTACTTTGCACTTAGTATAATAACGCATAAAATGGTACTATTACAATATTTTAAGGGGATGAGAATTCAAACCTATAAGTTATTATTGTCCGCTGTTACATCCATACATCCAACTTAGATCTTAATTGCTAAGCTAAAACATACGGAGTACTCCGTATGTTGCATGAGAACATGAATCCCCCTTAAAACAAGAAATTATATTGGTATTTCCCGGGCAAAGATGAGTTGTTGATCAAAATACCATAAATAGCGCAAGATAACTTACAAGTCACAATGCATATTAACGTTAGATGAGGATTGAGGAGTAGACTAAAATATGCTACTCCTTGAATACAAACAAATCAGCACCGTGACACTGACACACCATTCATTTTTTGCCAAATAAACGAGTATATACAATGTGTGATTGATTAGCACTCAGCAGCGATCAAAGGCGGTTTCCAAAACAGGTTGCGGGGGGTCCCCTTGTTGAAGGCAGGTGACTGGGGGAATGGTGAGAGAGTCCAAGCTGCCATAAGCATTCCAGCAGAAAGCGTCTTGCACCATTTGACCTTGTGCTGGAAGAAGCTCTATATCCGCAAGTGTAATGTTGGCACAAGGCAACGCATCACTGCACGCAAACTGCATTGGAGGGCTCCTTACGTCGTAAGTCCCCTTAACACTCGTGTACACTATGTCTCTCACAAACACTGCGGAGCTCTGATTGTTGCATCCCCTTCCCTGACAGTAAAACTGATCTATTATGATCGGGTTCCTAACTGCTTCCATACGGATGTTGTCAAATCTCACCCCTGACACCCCCCCTGACCCTCCTTGCCATGTCTTTATCCGTACCCCATTCTGCGATATTCTGATTTTTGAATCTCTGACTGTCACATTCTGCACGCACGCTCTCGAGTTGTGGTTTCCCAGACTCCCAATACTAATTCCACAAATAAACAGCAAATGATCCATGTCAGATTTCGGCCACAAGAGTGTTAGGTTCTCTGCAGGGAAAAGGCAAGTACCTGATTCCATGACCAGGCCCACAGGTGATGTTCCTGATGTCTACATCATAGCAACCAGAGCCAATTGAAACACAGTCATCCCCTTTACAAAGGACCACAATTTTATGCTTAGTAGAGAAGAATTTTAAGCAAGACAGAAATGAAAATCATAAGTAGATATGATACGTTTGGTATTAAGAACCTAACCGTTGGAAATTACAGAATTGTATATCTCGACATTGTTGGTGTTCTCGATGTGAATGCCATCCGTGTTAGGACTCAAGGTCGGAGCTGTTATGTGAATGGATTCTATATGAACATTGTGGCAAACATCAAATCTGAAGTGGAACTGAGGACTATTTTGGATTTTTAGTCCTTTGACAGTCAAATTGGAGCTCTCAAAGAACCTAATGGCCTACATGACAGTAAAATGAAAGCTTCAAGCCACTGAGTTAAAATTTATTCATTGGTATTAAACTAATAATAGATGGAACGGGAGCTTACAATGGGGCTATCACAAGGACCGGGCATTGTTGTTCCATTGATTCCCTGTGGACGTGAAACAAATATGTAAACTTCAGCTGCCATGTTTCAGTGAAGCAAAACGACAGATACAACCAACATCAAAGGGGAATTCACGTAACAGGAGCACAAAAATGGAACCTTGTGAGGCTTGCAAGGGAGATCCCACCATTTTTGGCCTCGCCCGTCAATGCGCCCGCCTCCTTCAAGTGACATGCCCTGTAGTCTAAAGAACACCAGCCATTGATGCTTACTCATACTATGTGGCCATGTTTCAGGCCCATCAGGTGGCACCACTGACCCATCAATCTGTTTCAGAGCAGGTCATCAGGAAAAAGATAAACGGGGCGAGCTATATTATTGTTTCTCACAAAAGAAACAAATACCTGGAAAATGATGTGAGCTTGGCAAGGCCCGGTGAAGATGGTAGACTGAATCATGAAGGTATATCCTGCAGGAGCATGTAAGACAGAAGTTGCAGTATCAGTGTTGCTGCAAGCTGCATCCCAACCCATCATGAAGGCTTCAGTATCATCAACAATGCCATCTCCTACTGCACCAAAACTCAAAACATCGAAAACACCGCTAGGATCATTATAGATTGGTGCATCAGCAGGTTCTTGAGGCGGAGACCAAGGTGGAATAGAAATCCCTGATGTTGGAGGAGAATCATGGGATTGTGAGTGTCTGTATCGTTTAAATGTGTGCTTGTGGTGTCTAGCCTCGGAACATCTAGCGCAAAAGAATACAATAATGTGTAAAAATAACAATGGCAGATGGAAATTCGCCATCAAACTCCACTACAAAAAAGTTAGCAATTTAGAAGAGCAGAATAGAATGTGTAACAAAAAAAGAAAGAGTATATTCTTAGACGCAGTTGCCAAGAGTAGAAAGGCAAAGGGGTAAAGAGGAAAGCATGCAGAATGTAGTAAAGGCTGAGCACACCAACAAAATGCAAATGTATATAAGTAAGAAAGACAGTAGAAACTTGAGTTAGTGGGGAGGATATAATAATGGGCCAAAACCGACCCATATGTAAATAGGCATGCTTCCTTTTCCTTTTAGATGAGTGAGTGGATGCTGCAGAGAAGACGGTTAATGGCAAAAAGGGAGGAAAGTAGAATAACCAGAAACCACAGAGAAGGGATCTTTGTGGGCTAAAAATTAAAACCCCCCATGTTCTACCCATTACACTTGCCACTTTTCTTCTTTTTTTTTCATATGCTCTTCTTTGTCCTCCCTGCTCCACTACTTACTGCATTTACCCAACTTACCTTAACTCCTTTTTTTATATTCTCCTACCATTGCCTATGAAGCAGAAAGCATGACGTCGAATCTTACTACTTGAATTTCCTTAAATAAACCAATAATTCTACTAGTCAGCAATCATCCTCAACTTATTTACTTAGCATCCCCTATCCAACCGTCGTTTCAGCGACCTAAGTTGAAAATTTTCATTACATTGTCTTGCTAATATGTTGTTTCGAGCTTCGACAACACAACACCATTTCATACGAAAACATCAGATATTTTTATAAAAAATATGCTGGAGATTTCATTCTGCCTTTTTTGGTGAAATAATGCGCCTGTTTTACTGTCACATCTCATCTGAATTCCGTTAATAGCCTAGTTGGAGGGCGACAAAGAGTGGGAGGTAACATAGTCAGCATGAAGTGGTAATCTTGTGGTCATGCTAGAAAAGGATAATTAGGCCTGTGTATAGCACATGCCAACCTAAAACCATCTCTAAAAGACTAGTTATAGTTTGGCAGTCAGAAATGTTGTTGATTACTCCATATTAGACACTGTTGCAGTCGGAAGTCGGAACAAGGAAGGTAAGTGAAGACTTGGATAACCAAAAGCTCTAGAAGCTGACAATAATAACAAATTACTAGGTAGAAGGAGAGAGAAGTAACAGGCAAATTACCCAACTGCAGGACCGCAACCGTGAAAGTATTTTATGCTTACTTTATGTGGTTGACAATTTTTTACCAAAAGCAGGTGCAGTTTTTCCAAGATCTTTCTAGATGTACCTACTTGTCCTTACACTTGATGCGAAGAGTAGACTACAACAGTACAACCTACAGTTGATGCGAAGATCCAAGTGAAAATTCTCAACACTGCAAAGATGCTGTCTCTGTGGTAAGAATACTTGGATATGAAAGAGCTAAACCTAGATAGATGATTAAATAGAAGCAACCAGCAGTTGCTCACCAATACTTCCATTCCGTCAGGTGTTATGCTGCGCGTCCAAATTCCCCTTCAACAATGTAATTTAATCAAACCTGTAGAAGCAATTTGGATGACACAAGTGAGAATTGCATAATAACTAAATAAATAAATAAATAAATAAATAGATGATGATTAACATGAAACGAAACGAGTCATCCCATCCCATCCCATCCCATCCCCCAAAGAAAGACAAAGAGGAACTATTCATTCATTCATTCATTTTTATATTATAAATCAATAACCACCTTGGGCTTGGTTTGAACTTTGAAGGGTTCAAGTTGAATTAATCATCTCTCTGTTACCTTTCTTATCTTCTTCTTATTATTATTATTTCCTTCCCCATTTTAATTCAATAATAAAACAACAACAAGACAAGGGCCTTTTTCTATCTTTTGTGAATTATATAAATTAATATTCTTAATTCATCAATCTTTTGTGGATTCACAACCAGAATGCGTGCACAAACTCAACTCCTTTCTCTTCCCAATCTTGATGCTCTCATTTCTTCGTCTTTAATCGTATGCTTTCTTCTTGCCTTTCATTTTTCATTTTCTAATCTTGTCATTCATTCTTAGCTGCTTATTCATATATGATTTCTTCGTTTTTCATGTCTCGCGATTTTGATTTCGTCTTTCATCTCCATGTATGCTGCTGATTATTCATTTCCCTTGTGATTATTCGTTTTTCAACGCCTTCATTTAAGCTGACCTCAACCTCTTGTTTTCAGTGTCCATGGAACCCAAATACTCCTTCCTATTCATAAAAGCTTTAATTAGGATAATCTTCTTTTTGGCTAAGCTTCAAGCTTTATAGCTTACAGATGTTTGAAAAGATACCAAGAGTTGGTCCTGTTACAATAATATCCACACAACCTTAGCCTCTTATGCTCAGGATTTCGAGTTTCCGCTTGAGATTTCTGTTACATGTTCAAGACTCGCCCTGTAACTTGTCAACCTCACCAATTCCTAAACTGAAACTGGTCTCCCAAAGGTTTACTAGTCAACAATATTCAAACTGATTGTGTCCGCTACTCCTCTTACAACCGTCAACTGTTATGGTGTTAACGCTTCAAAGTTACTGCTGTTTTTTCGTCTCTTTTCAGGGTAAAAGCACCTCAGATGCAGTCTCAGATAGTTCTCATGGAGTTACTGTGACGCCGTTTGTCCCAACCATTCGCTCAGGAGGCTTTGCTGACATCGGCCCACGTCGGTTTATGGAGGATGAGCACATAATGATTGATGATCTTGCCATGCATATGGGCTCACTGTTTAGATGTCCAAACCCCAGTGCTTTCTATGGGGTCTTTGATGGTCATGGAGGACCTGAAGCCGCAGCTTATGTTAGGAAAAATGTGATGAGAATATTTTTCAACGATGCTGGCTTTCCAGAATCGGGTGACTTGGACGAATTATTTCTTGGAGGGGTGGAGAAATGCATTTCCAGAGCTTTCCTGCTTGCAGATCTAGCCCTAGCTGACGAATGCACCATCAGTTCCTCTTCAGGGACAACTGCTCTCACCGCTTTGGTATTAGGAAGGTAAATAATCCAGGACTTGGGTGACCTTTCCTTGTTTCCATTGTCTCATTCCAAATTGTTGATTTTGTCTTCATCAGGCTCCTGCTGGTTGCTAATGCGGGGGACTGTCGAGCGGTACTGTGTCGGAAAGGAGAGGCCATTGAAATGTCTGAAGACCACAGACCTACAACTGCAAGCGAGAAGAGAAGAGTGGAAGAAATGGGAGGATATGTGGAGGATGGATACCTAAATGGAATACTGTCAGTGTCTCGGGCATTGGGGGACTGGGATATGAAATTACCCAAGGGTACTGCCTCAACCCTGATTGCAGAACCAGAAGTGAGACAGATAATATTGACAGAAGACGACGAGTTCCTGATAATAGGGTGTGACGGAATCTGGGATGTGATGTCAAGCCAACAAGCAGTCAGGGTAGTGCGCCGGGGATTGAGACGGCACGGAGACCCGCAACAAAGTGCAAAGGAGCTTGTGAGAGAGGCCTTGACCCTCAACACCTTCGACAATCTCACTGTTGTCGTTGTCTGCTTTTCTTCTTCTCCAGATGTTCAACAAGGCCAGAGATTCAAGTGCAGCCTCTCATCTGAAGCCTTGACCACTCTGCAAAACATGCTTGATGCCAACCATGATCATTGATTCTTATTCCCCGCTCTGTAAATACAATGTGTGATGATTGATACAAACATATTCCTACCCAAACATTGCTCAGAGTAAGAATTTAGAAAAAAGCAGCTCAGTTTTGTTAGATTTCCTCTCAACTTTTGTTGTTTAAATTGGTTGTGGCTCATGTGTATATACCATACCAGGGATTGATTATTTTTGTGAATATATTTGAGTGATTAGTTCTATTAGTTCGGAATGCTCCGAATCTACTAGCTTGGCACTGATTGACAATTTGACATCATTCAATTACCAATTAAAAGTGCATCACAACAGTACTTACATTAATGAATCCCCAGAACACTATATATTCAAATTACCAGTATCAGGACAGTATATCCAGGGGAACAAATGTGGGATACATAGTGTATTATGTATACTATAGACATGTAAGAGCAATTGTCAACGAATGGGGAATTGCTGCATGTATCACACACAACTCACATTCAGGTATAAAATGTAAACAACAAAACAGACTCTGTAACTTGGAAACATCTGTAACATCTCTTTGTGATACAATTAATATATTTACTGCCTGCAAACAATGATCAGATCCCCGCTCACCATGAGCCATAACAATATGTCAATACTTGACCACAGATGAATGTGTGGACTAATGGATCCTAGGTAGTAGACTCAGGGTTCATACAAAGAGTCAGGCATCAGGAGGTTGTGTCTAGACGACGGCTCTTTGCAAAATTTGCAAACCTTTCCAAACCTCGTAGTAATAGGCTTTGGAGAAAAGGTTGAAGCGCCTGTAATTAGCGAGTACAAACATTCAGAAAACAAAAAAAAAAATTAAAGGTTAACAGAAACAAAGATCCAGCAATCAACTGGCCTTTTTCCCAATTAGCTCATCCTTCTACTATCATCTGTTTCTACCAATCGGGATTAACATATGTGTAATTTTGAAGGTCAGAAAGCTTACTGATGAGACGGGTGCTAAAATTTGCGGAACTTCATAAGATACTGTCAGCTGAGAAATAAGAGGTAAAAGAATTAGCAACTGATAAAATAGTAGAACGATAGCATCATACAGGACTCAAGACTTCATCATGCACACACTAAACGATACTCCCTTCATTCCACTTTTATTGCCCTATTTCCATTTTGGGTGATTTAAGGAAAAGTGATGAAATACCTACACTACCCATTGAATAAAAGAGAATGGGAACAATGTTGTCATTGTAGTGATGGTGGTAGTTTATTATCTAGGGGAAATATTTGATGTGCAGTTTCTTATACTAAATTCAGAAATGAGGCAATAGATTTGGGATAAATTTAGAGGGGAGAGGGAACAATAAAAGTGGAACGGAGGGAGAGTATTAACACAAAACCAAAAGATAATTATTTGTGCAAGGAGCTAAGGGGATTACACTAACTATCATCTGATAAACCAGGCAGAACAAAAGTGAAGAACTATTACACAGTTTCACTAATCTGAGCCAACTGCAGTCATATGAAGACTTACCTACCCTAAATTATGAACATTCACGAGACAGCCTGATTCATAAAAGCCTTCCATAAGTAGATATATTTGGAGAACCTCTAGCTTTTTGATGGACTAAAACCCACTATGGCCGTCAAAGAAGCCTGATCTAACAATGAGTTATCAGCAGCTACCCTAGTTGACAAATTTGGATTCTTCATGAACAAGGTTGAGTCAGAAAGCTCAACTTTTCAAGACTAACAGAAAGATTGCTCCAAGTCACAATGCTCTTGGGTCCGAAGGACACTCCAATGAGATGTATTTGATAGTGGTTGGTTACCATGGCAATCCAATACTTCCAATGTGAATAATGAGATCTATTTCTGATCCCCAAAATGGTAGACAAACTGATATTATGGAATAAACAAAGAAGACTATTTGGCTAGCGACTTCCTAAAGAAGAAGAACAACAACCAGGTAAAGGGGGTTCACATATATGCAACGTTTACCCAATGGAGAAAACACGAAAGATGACCCACATGCAATAATCCCCCTTAATACTAATAGATTACCAAAACTATAGTTTTCCCGCCTAACACCATATAGGCTATTATTGAGCTCATCTTCCTAAACCCTAAAAACACATTTTTTCATTACTTTATACTGAATCTGCCGCTCCGTGATTTCCTTCCTTTTTCTCTCTGATATTTCCCAATTTCTGCATATTTAGCAAATCTACTCCTTACTCAGTTTATACTTTTTCTCTGATCCTTCGTCTATTCCCTTTCTAATCTTCTCCTTTGCTCTTTTTTTTTTCTCTTGGATTTTCCATCAATCACTCTTCGAAACAAATCGCTAGCACTAATCCAAGTAATAATTTTCAAAATTGAGGACGAATAATGGTGGTAAATTGGAGTTTCAAGTTCATTGCATTATTTACCTTTGTATTATTTCATTTTTTTTTACCTATTTTGCATGATTATTGTATGATATGATTGGATTTTGTCATTTTGATATAGAAAATCGTTGATTTATGTCCTATCTTTGTTTTTGTTGCTCAAATATTTACACTAATTTATGCTTTTTCTGTTCACTTAATTTTCTGCAGATACGACCACAGAGCGAATCAAGGAATGCTCGAGTTTCATGTTCATCATGTTCATACCAGTATGTTAATTGTTCATTTCAATTAATATTTTTTAGTACTCTTCCTCATCTTTCCATTTCAATTAAAATATGTTTGATTTTAATTAACTTTGATCACCATAAGATTAAACGGATTTTGCCAACTACCTTCAATACAGTCTAATTAGTCTTGATACCATTTATATGTATCGTTAGTCTCTTCTGATACAAGATGATGGATGCCTTGAGTTTTGAGAGCAAGTGAGCAACTATAATTTCTCATATAGTTTTCTCTTATAGTGTTTGGAGCCCTGGCAAATTACATATCCATCTCTTATTATATGTTACGGACGAACCCAAATGTTGTGGGCACTGAGTTAGTGCTAATACATGGTTTAGGGGATTAAATGTTTTGCATTTCTTTTGTACTGTCTTTTCTCTCCTGATCAACTTTCATTWGTTGTTTTATTATGTATGTCCAATTGGGGATGACTTTGATAAACCGATTTTGTCTTCTCAACTTATTGCTTAGGCCGGATAACAGCCACCCCGACGTTTGTACTGGATAGTGGAACAAGTACATAAGCAAATTGAGGAAAACGGCTGAAGTCATCGTGGAAACGAGTCTAATTCTAAATTAAGACTTCAGTCTAGGAATTATCCTGCCGTGAAAGAAATAAAATCGCCATTGGTTTCTTGTGAGCAAGTGACTTCAATGGCACAAGTTTCATTAGTGGACCATGAACACCGTATGCAGGAGGAAGGGCTTTATTGTGGATGAAATCCTAGAAGTTATGTGTAATTTATGACACGGCTGGCTTTGTTCTGGCATGGTGCCATGGTGGTATGACAAGGAAGAGTCATTTGTTAACTGTTTTGTGAGTACACGAACAAGTTCTTATATCCCTCTATGTGACAACGCTTATGTTTTTGTGTATGTTGATAATGAAATCGAATTTTTTAGGGTTCAAAGTTCAAGTTTGTTGATTTAACTTGTGGCGAGGGCTCTCGGAGATCCTGAAATTTGTATGAGTATTATTCCCATTATTTTGGGTAACCTGAAAGGGTTAAAAGCGATGTTTTTAAAATCACTATTACATGTTCTACTCATATGCATACTTCTCTTTTTGAAAGTACACCAACCATGAAGTTAAATAACCGCATGGATAAATTAGGCTCCGTCATCTTGCGCATTGAGTCACTGGTTTCATCATCCTGAGGAAAGTCTTTGACGCTCTTAAGTAATGTTGTTGATCTCTGACTTTTTACTAGGCTAAAATTGCGACATGAATAGCTTAGTAGCTAGCTATTATTATCAAAAGGTTATTAATCTTATAAGCTATTTTAATATTACATCAAACAAAGAAAATTTGTATAAAATTGTACGGAGTATATACTCCTGCATTCTGTTCTATAGTATGGTGTAATTACTTTGCAGTTGGTTTTGTTTAAGACCGTCCTAATGTATGACCTATCACAAACTTTTTTTTATTTTCACCTCTACTTTAATCGGGTGTGAAAGTTGTTCTAAATTAAGACGGTTATAAATAAGAATCAGTAAAATTTGAGGTAATATATCCGATGCATATTCATTTTTCTCTAAAATACTACACATATACACTCAACTAAAAAACTTTTTATTTTATTTTCTAAGATTCTTTTATATATACCCGTGCAACTTGCACGTGCAACTAAATCGCCATCGGATTCTTTTATATATTATTCTTTTAATAATATTCCAATCAACTCTTTAATTTAAGAAAGGATTCACACTCCAATAAAACAAAATATAATTTATTGTTATATTGATTTCATATTAAATGTGTAAGTATAATCTGTGGACCTCAATATTAATATTCCGTTTTGATGTTCATTTTTTTTGTCGGGTTGATGTAATCGATTTATATTGGGCTATTATTTGAGCCCGATTGTTTTGAGTAAGAGCAAGCCAGAGTCCATTACTGTTAGGTTCCGTCTCTTATTTATATGGTGACCATTCTATTTTTTGATATACTCTTACATTTTATAAGGAAAAAAAAGTATATATGGAGTATGAACTACTTTTTCAAAAACGTAACAATTTTGATGTATTTTCTTATATTATAACCCTAAATGAAAGTTGTATCACTTTAAGAACATACTTTTATTAAAACCACTTATTTATAAAACATCCTCAAAAATACCCCGTGCTGTAGCACGGGATCTCAACTAGTTGATAGCTACTTGACAATTAATGACGCAAGAAGAAGTTAAAATACCAAGTTTGTATTACTGCAAAGCAAAGGAATAGAGCTAAGGCGGCATAAGATAAACAAATTGTAAAGAAGCTGCAGATGATGCAAAAGGGGTCCTTACTTCAACGAGGCATGACGAAGGACCTTTTGGGAAAAACCGAACAGCACCACTGGAAAAAGAACAAAAAATATGGGGATTAGTGAAAAATAAAGGCAGATTGAAGGAGGGAAGGCGTGAAGTTGAATTGAGCATCATACCTGTTTGGAAGACCTTCAAGAGACCTCCAGTGAATTTTCTTATTAGGAATGGGCTGCAATGATGCCAAATAGAGCAGCATAAGAAGACAAAGACGAAGAGGGAGAAGAAGCTAGGTAGTAATTAATTAGTACTAGTACCTGAAGGTTTCGAGCAAGCCATGAAAACTGAATATCACGACCGAAAGCTTCATATTTGAGCGTCCATTTAGATAGATCAGGCTTATCTTCTAAGACCTAAACGTAATATGCAACAGATTATTCAAGAGAATGATACAAATCAATTATAAGTTAAGGGTAGTCTAGACATTTAAGTTATGCATTTGTTAACGTCTGCTTATTAGCTTCTCTTTATATAAGTAATATGGTCTAATCAATGTAATTATCAAGAAATCTAATTAATTAAACTTGCTTATCATCTTCATCTACATCCTTATTGTCTCTATTATCCTGTTATAGCTAGAATACCAAGTGATTTTCTCCACCCCAATCACCTCATATTCTAGTAAGTAAAATCTATCAATTCCGAGAATTGAACAGTTGTGACAATGGTATCAGAGCCATCCTCGGACTACGCATTTTCTAACTTATGATCAAGGCGCTTTTGGATGAGGTTGTAGCTCTCCAAGCCAAAATGAAAAAATTGATAACACATGTTGAAGATTTGGCTCTAAGTATGAGTGCTAAAGGAAAATTCGATCACAGTAGGTTGGCTTGGTTTAATTGTCCCTACTATTCTGGTAATTCTGCTCGACTAAGTGAAAATCGTGTTCATGTTAATCCTCTTAATTCCTAAATCAAGTTCCAATGTGAGGAACCAATAGAATGACGAGGAAACCACGAAATGCCTCAACCAGATTTTATTCGGGAAAAGGCTCAAAGTGCAAAGGTTGAGGGGGATAAATCATAAATGTGAGGATGATTATGCGGAAGATGAAGAAATGCCACATGTTGGACAGAAAGTCATAAAGTAATAGTATGGTGTATCAAGAAATCTAATTAATAAAAAATGGTTATCATCTTCATCTACATATATTTTGAGTTGTAAGAGAGAAGAGAAAGGAAAGTAAGCACCTTGACAGAAGAAATGAAAGGCATCCATTGCGAAATAGATTCGCGGTCAGAGTAACAGTTATAGGCTATAGAAACAGGCACATCAACCTCCATTTTAACCCTGCAACATACTCTAGCTAATAAGATGTCAATCATAATCGAAAACAAAAAACAAAAACAAAAACAAAAACAAAAACAAAAAAGGTGGAGAACAGACGTGCAGTCTTGCATTTGCATGAGAGGGGAGAAACTAAGAGGATTGTGGTTTCTTCTGGATTTGGATTTGGATTTGGATTTGGGTGTTATTAAAATAAAAGGATTGTGGTTTCTTCTGGAAATAAGAGAAAGGGTAGAGCATTTTGAGTTGATGATAAAGTGTGGTTGATTCAACAGGGAAACAACACCAGATGTGGAGGTACTGCTAGTGCTACTGCTGGGTCTACCAACAATGGCAGTCGTCGTCGAATACATACTCAACTCTCCTCTGTCTTCTCTATCATCAATTTTGGGGATTACGGCTCTTTCCCTCCTACTACTACTTTTTTTTCTATCTACGGATCTAAGAGCAATAGCAATGGGTAGTTTTTGTCCTTGAGTTGGTCACAAGAACTCTTATCCCTACATCCTAAAACTCTAAACATCTCTATTTCATTCTCCAAACAAATCAAAATCCCTACATCCTAAAACTCTAAACATCTCTATTTCATTCTCCAAACAAATCAAAATTCCTTAAGAATAGTAACCTTAGGAATAGTAATAGATCTTAGTCGTCCAAACCAAATTTGCTCTGATCTGAGCCATACATCCCAACTTCTCACCTTTACTCTTCTATCCCGTTTCTTCCTTTCATTTCCTACTTCTTCATCGTCTTCTTCTTCTTCTTCTTCTTCATCCCCTCATCACAAATTCACAAGCTCCTCCCCTTCCGACTTCTTCCTGAGTGCCCACTGGCCTGTACATCACATCTGCGCTCGTCGCCCCATCACAAATCGGCACCGCAAATTATTTTGATTCGTTATTGTGGAGTCACCAAACCTTACACAATCAAACACAATCAAATCATCCAAACAGTTTCTGGGTAGGAACTTCTTTTAATGATTTTTGTTTTAGTTTTGAGTATGATCACGATATTTGAGTATAGTTTTTGAGATCTTAATGCATACAAGGTGTTTGACATATTGCGTCATTGGTTTTGATCTTCACTATTTCAGTCAACACCCTGTTATAATCTCTGTTTAATTGTCATTTACTATCATGGTGATGCGATTGGAGTTGATGGTTGCTGGGGCGATCGACGGCTGCTGGTAGTTGGTCGGACTCGAAGAAGGCGGCTTGTGGTTGTGAATGGTGAGCAGGTCAGTTCGTGGTTCGATTGATGGAGTTTGCAGATTTGAACTCGAATTATGTTGTGTAAACAAACACTTGTTCGACGATGATGAAGATGGTGATGCAGCAGGAGGTTGGGGCCAGTTACGCTCCTCTAGCAGTTTTGGTAGCAGTAGCGAT
>JAGPOY010008901.1:0-10369 GCA_018983105.1 Silene uniflora | reverse complement strand
ACCTTATTTTCCAATGTGGGACAAAACAAACTTAAAAGTACACAATGTTACATACAAGAAGTATATCATCTTTAATATGTGCAAATAGTATGAAATCTATACTCTAATGATAGCATTTTTTTACCACGAAACTAATTATATTATTTGCATAATTTTTTTACCGACATTTTTTTGCCAAATGAAATGTAAAAGTTTTTATATAAAAATTGGAAATATCACTTGAATATAATTTAGGAAATACTCCCTCCCACTTATTATAAGTGTCCCATTGTCCATTTCCGTCTATTCACAAAAGTGTCCCATTGTCTATTTTTGGCAATGTTTTATTCTTATTTTAATCACTTCAACCCCACAACAATACCCCACTTCACCCTATAACAATACTTATTTTAATCACTTCACTCACAATAATACCCCACAATCCCACATTACCTTCCCTCTCTCCAATTACCTCACCCCACTAACAATACTTTACATTATTTAACTCATTTCCTTATTAATTCCCGTGTCATTCACACAACGGGACACTTATAATAAGTGGGAGGGAGTATATATTATGGTAATTAAAATATTTTCCACTTTATTTTTTTTACATCAAAACTATTAATTATGATACTTTCCTTAATTGATTTTTGATGATGTGGACGCTCTAGAATCGCTCGAAAAAACTCTCTTTTATATATATATATATAGATTGTTTATTGTATATTTAGAATATAATCCTTATAATTAGGTTAGTGTATAATATGGTTGCCTTACTTGTAGGAACTAACTTAGGAGAGTCAAAGATTTGATTTGGTAGCAACTAGTATATATGTAACGATGCATCCTTGAATAAGATCATTGAGAATTCTATTCATCTCCTACGTTTTGTCATTCATCAGAATTTCTCATGGTATCGTGAGCCATTCAATCTTTCAAAACAATTTTTTTTAAAAACATAAATCCGTCAAGATCATCATGACAGGTGACGACGGCAAAAATAAAGGAATTGGAGGGAGTAGTCCAAAGACGATTCCCATGACATCGCCTCTATATCTCCATCCATCTGACAATCCCAATTTGTCTGTCACGCAAATCGTTTTTAATGGTAGCAATTACGATATGTGGGCAGACGCAGTTAAGAATGGATTGGACGCCAAAAACAAGTTGGCTTTCATTGAAGGAAGGGTTAAGAAACCCGAGAACGATGGGGAAGAGGACAGTCTAGAGATGGTGGCATGGCGGCAGTGCAACGCTATGCTAAGGGCGTGGCTTCGGAATGTGATCGATCCGAAGTTGCATCCCAGTATAACATTTTCTCAACCCATTGAAAATATATGGGAAGAGCTGCGTGAGAGATATTCGAAAGGGAACGCTCCGAGGATTCATCAACTGAAGAACGAGTTGAATGAATGCAAGCAAGGAAGAGAATCGGTGGTAGAATATTACACGCGGATAAAGACGATCTGGGACGAGTTGGCAAACTATAGCAAGGTTAAAAACTGCACCTGTGGAGCAGCAGTGACAATAGCTAAGGAACGAGAGGACGAAAAGGTACACCAATTTCTAATGGGTCTAGATTCGAAATTATATGGCAATATCCGAACTAACCTGTTGATGGAGGAACCAATCGCCACACTGTCTCGTGCCTATGCTATAGTCTTGAGAGAAGAAAGCCATGCTTCCATGACCAAAGTCAAGGAGGAGCACAATGAAGCAGCGATGGCTGCAAAGAATTTTGGAGGAAAAGCGAGAGGAGGAAGCTCAAAGAATGAAGGTGATGAAGAAGACCCGCCACCATGGTGTAATTACTGTAAAAAGTATTATCACACAGAAGAAACCAGCTATGATAAACATGGCTATGATGTGGTAAGGGCACGAGGTCGAGGGCGCGGTCGCAGAGGAGGTCAAGGCCGTGGACAGAGCAATAGTCGGGGACGTGGAAGGGGTCGCACTCATCAAGCTAATGCGGTAGGAAATTCATCAGGAAGCAAGAACGGGGAATCCTCAAAGTCGAATTTAGGATTCACTGATGAAGAACTAGAAAAATTACGCGCTTTATTGGGTGCGAGTCCAGATGGTAATGACAAACAATTGCAAGGTATGAAAATCACTATTAATGTAGAATGGTTGATAGATAGCGGAGCTTCGCATCATATGACGGGAAGGCGAGAAATTTTAGATAAAATCTGGGTTGAAGAACCATCAACCGTGAGCTTGCCGGATGGGAGAAGAGTTAAAGCAAACACTCATGGAGAAATTAAATTGAGCACAAATTTTGTGCTTAAAAATGTTTTATTCGTACCTTCCCTGACCTGTGATCTTATTTCAGTCCAGCAACTAATTTGTGAGAAAAATTGTGTAGTGACTTTCCATTTTGACTATTGTGAAATGCAGGATCGGACTACGAGGACGACGATTGGACGAGGTGAGCATCGACAAGGGGTATATTATTATCAACCAAAGGAGGAAGTGATAGCAAGGCAGGTCACGGTTTCCAAGGAGAGTCGATTGTGGCATAGCAGACTTGGGCATCCGTCTAAGAGTATTTTTTTCTCGTTTTTCTACTTTAGTTGGACAAAATTTGAATTGGTCATCTGATAAAGTTTGTGATTCGTGTTGTAGGGCAAAACAAACCCGTACTCCTTTTAAGCTTAATAACAAGAGAAGTAATGTTTTATTTGGATTAATACACTGTGACATTTGGGGTAAATACCGAGTAGCGAGTATGACACATGCTCATTATTTTTTGACCATAGTTGATGACCATAGTCGGGGAGTCTGGGTATACCTTATGAAAGAAAAGAGTGAGGCCGGTGACTTGATGCGAATGTTCTGTCAAATGGTCAAAACCCAATTTGAGACAAGTGTTAAAATTATTCAAAGCGATAATGGGACGGAGTTGAAATCCGGGCCGATGGAAAATTATTATGCAGAGAATGGAATTTTATTTCAAACCAGTAATGTCGATACGCCACAACAAAATGGTCGGGTAGAGCGAAAACACCGTCATATTCTTGAAAAAGCAAGGGCATTGCGTTTTCAAGGGGGATTACCTGTCCAATTTTGGGGTGAATGCATAATGACCGCAGCGTATTTAATAAATCGAACACCCACACCTTTGCTAAACGGAAAAACACCTTATAAGCTTTTATATCACAAATTACCCAAGTACGATAATCTCAAAGTTTTAGGATGTCTATGTTATGCTCATAATAAAGAAAAACCGCGAGATAAATTTGGGGAACGTGGGAAGCGGTGTATTTTCGTTGGTTATCCTCATAGCAAAAAAGGGTGGAAAGTTTATGACTTAAAAGAAAAACGAGTATTTGTGTCTCGTGATGTAATTTTCTATGAAAATATTTGTCCATATTTGGTTACAAATAATGAATTCGTCTCACAACAAGGGAATACAGGGAATTTGGTATTTGACAATAGCATCGAGACCCATTTGGATCCCAGTACCATTGGAGATGAGTCCCCTGTTGTGAGGGGGAGCGACGAAACAGAGGGACAGAAGCAGATTTTTGCAGAAACAGAGGAGCAGCAGGTAGCATCAGAAATAGATATGAATGTTGCGGGTAGAGATGAGGCAGTGTCATCACCGACGACTGAACCAACAGTTGAGCAAGGAGACTCAGCTGATACTGGGGAGGCGAGAGAAAATCAGACGGGTACCATTTCTGACGGGGAAATACTTGGTAGAGGAGCACGAGAAAAATTTGAACCGGCATGGAAGAAAGATTACTACTGCAAATCAATGAGAATAATTACCCCAAACTCGAATGCTCATCAAGTCCAAACGGAATCCTTGCGGTCAGGTACTCGTTATCCCTTAGTTAATTATGTTATTACCGATTGTTTCTCACAATCACACAGGGCTTTTCTAGCGACCATTGATGAGAATCATGAACCGAGCCATTATCATGAAGCTGCGAGAGATGAAAGATGGCGAGAAGCTATGAACAAGGAGATTGTAGCTCTGGAAAAAAATGGGACGTGGAAGATAGTTACACTACCTAAAGGCAAGAGACCCATTGGTTGCAAATGGGTATACAAAGTCAAGTACCAAGCCAATGGAAAAGTGGAGCGATACAAGGCGAGGCTTGTGGCGCAAGGATTCACTCAAGTAGAAGGAGTTGACTTCCACGAAACCTATGCACCCGTGGCAAAAATGACGAGTGTGAGGTGTATGCTAGCAGTGGCGGTAATAAAGGGCTGGATTATTGAACAATTGGACGTAAACAACGCATTTCTTCATGGAGACCTTGAAGAGGAGGTGTACATGAAGATTCCGCAAGGGTTTGAAAGAAAAGGAGAAAACAAAGTGTGCAAGCTATTAAAATCAATTTATGGCCTCAAGCAAGCTTCCCGGAATTGGTTTGCTAAATTGACCATTTCGATGAAGAGTTATGGATTTGTGCAATCATTGGCTGACTATTCACTGTTCACGTATAATAGAGGAGGAATATTTATGGGAGTGCTTGTTTATGTAGACGATATGATCGTAGTTAGCAATGATAGCCAAGCTTGTGCAAAGTTTAAGAAGTTTCTTGATGACAGTTTTGGAATAAAGGATTTGGGACAACTCAAGTACTTCTTAGGAATAGAAGTGGCACATAGCAAAAATGGGTTGTTTCTTAATCAAAGGAAGTATGCAATGAACATCATAGAAGAGTCGGGAATGGCAGGAGCAAGGACGGCATACACACGCCCATTCAACCGAGGCATAATTTGGCATTAGCAAAGGGGTATGTTTTGAAGGATATAATGAAGTATCGACGCCTTGTGGGCAGGTTAGTATACTTAACCATAACACGACCCGATCTTGTGTATGCGGTTCATATCTTGTCACAATTTGTGAACGAGCCAAGGAAGGAGCACTGGGATGCGGCTTTACGAGTAGTGCGTTATCTTAAGCGAAATCCAAGCAAAGGAATCATGTTTAAAAGGAGCTCGGAATTGCAGCTAAATGGATATTGTGATTCGGATCATGCGAGCTGCCTGTTAACTAGGAGATCGTTAAGTGGTTACTTTGTGGCGATAGGGCAGTCTCCAATCTCGTGGAAGGCGAAGAAACAAGTGACGGTGGCTAAATCGACTGCGGAGGCCGAGTATAGGGCAATGGGTGCAGCGACAAGTGAGTTAATATGGATCAAATCCTTCCTTGCATCACTTGGAATTTTTCACACGAAGCCAATGCGGTTGTATTGTGATAATCAAGCAGCGTTACATATATCAAAGAATCCCGTTTTTCATGATCGAACGAAGCACATAGAAATTGATTGTCACTTTGTGCGTCATCATTTGATATCAAAGACGATTAGTGCAAGCCATGTTAGAAGCAAAGAACAAATAGCGGACTTATTTACTAAGGCGCTAGGAGGCGAACAATTTGATCATCTACAGTTCAAGTTGGAACTCGGACTACCAAGTGCTCCAACTTGAGGGGGAGTAAAAGAATAATATCAAGGATATTTCAATATACTTGATATTATTGTGATATTGTTTATTGTATATTTAGAATATAATCCTTATAATTAGGTTAGTGTATAATATGGTTGCCTTACTTGTAGGAACTAACTTAGGAGAGTCAAAGATTTGATTTGGTAGCAACTAGTATATATGTAACGATGCATCCTTGAATAAGATCATTGAGAATTCTATTCATCTCCTACGTTTTGTCATTCATCAGAATTTCTCACCCACTCCATTGAAAAATTACTTATTTTCCTGGTATGGATGATAAGTTTAAGAGAAAGCTGATGAAGGGAAGTTGTGGTGGTGGTGGTGGTGGTGTTGGCGTTATGATCGAAGGCTGAGTTTGAAAGGCTTAATTTTGGAATTGAAGGAGAATTAGAACCCGATATTCATCCACTATTGAGGAGGGTTGGCTGGAGTGTTATGGTTATTGATGATCATGATCCCAAATCTAGGTTTCGATTGCTTGACCGTATTCATTTACTCTTCTACTCTGGATTCGAAGGTTTCATTTTTTTTTTATTTTTTTTTTTAATTTATGTTAATTGTGAACTTTTGAGCATCTGTTTATTTGGGCAAAACTAATTAACTTTTGGATTTATTGAATTGAGAAAGTTTTAATTTTTAATGTCCGAAGATTTTCAAAATCGTAAGAAAATTGATTTGGTATATGTTCTATATAAGTTCTGGTACCTGTAGTCTCGTTTCTCGCCACCTTGGATTAGACTAAAATTGTTTTCGTCGCAGCCTTTTGGTACCCCGATACTTCGCTCTATAGCTCATGATTTTTTTCATAGTAGATTTTGTTTGATGCACACCAGAGTCGTACGTAGTTAAATGATTTGCGTACAAAGGAACTGCATAGATTATTACTATGATTTTCCGTTCTTGTGTGGGCTTGGAACGTGAATATGACCCTGTGAATAAATTTAGGATATTGCCGGCAATGTATGGACCTAACGTACTCTGTATAAACATTGTGACTCTTCGACTACTCAGGCCGACCACCGTTTACGACATAGCAATTTCCGGATACTTTGTTGAGAGAACAAGTTATCTTTCTTGAATAAGATGCTCAATCTTAAATAAATCCTAACCAAATGAAGTATTCTCTATGGTCTATTGCAATTTGTTTGTTTAAGTTCTAGATGAATTTGATCTTCTTAAACTAAGAATGCTACAGAGTATTTAATTTAATTTAATAAGCTGGCGAGTCTTTCTCATATTTTTTTCTAGACCATATTCGTCTGCTTGTTTGATTCTTAAAAATGAATATACCTCTACATTTTTTTTTTTTTTTTTTTTTTTTTTTCTTCTTCTTCGGTATTTAGGATTTACAACATGATAGTAGTGAAGGTTTAAGAACTATGACTTGTTTATTTGACTGAGGATCCTACATTCCTACTTGTACTAGTAGTGCAACACTTGGTTATTACGTATTCACTTATATGCTTTGTTGCTAATTTTGGGTTTTAGGACTTTCAAGCAAACTCTTTCCTCTACTTATTTGTGGTTTTTAATATTATACGGGGTAGTACACATATGTAGTCAACCCAGTAAGGCCTTGAGCTTGCTGAAACAAAACAAGGACAGGGTCGATTTTGTCATTTGCAACATACACATGAAGGGCATGGATGAAGCTACGCTGTTTGAACTTGTCGGACTCAAGGATGTGCTTGTAATAAGTAAGCTCCAAAAGTGTTCTTTCTCGTCTGTTGATTAATAGATTAGATACTCCGTATTACTCATGTTATCGCATCTTTTATTCCCACATAATAATTGTATGTCTTTGCTAGTTAGCGATTAACATGCTTACATCAAGAGGCCTAACATATGCTTACTTGCGCAGTTTATTATGTACGTCATTTAGCGGATTTCTATCGAACTTTTTGGATGAATATTAGAGTAGCTACGTGATTTTGTTTTGTAATTGTGAGCTAATTATGGAAAGGAAAGTTAATTCCTGTTTCTTGTTTCCCGGACTATTTTGTTTATTTATGCAGTAATACGAAGCTTGTGAAGTATAGTATACTGAGTAGTTGATTGTAACTAACTCATTCTTGTATATATAACTAACTCATTGTCATATTCATTAATTAATAACAAACTCTCCTTTATTTACTCTCTCTCTCTTATCATAATCTCTCTCTAAACATTACATCAAACACCTTCATACAAACAACAATGGCGTCTGTGTTCACCATTGTTGATCATTCATTTGTGGTGCCATGTCTTCACATGGTAACAGAGCAGGAGTAATCCTGTCTCTTTCATCTTCTAGCTTTCAATTTCATTTCCGCATTTCGATTTTATCGATAAATCAAAATTCCTAAAAATTAGGGTTTCGTGATTTCTTCGTTATTTTTCTTCGCAAAGCTTCAAGATTTGCTCCTTTCGCTTTGTTGATTGATTAATTCATCTTTTCGATCAAATTTCTTTGATTCGATTCTTCTTTTCGATTGAATTTCATCAAATCATTCTCGCATTTTGATCAAAAATGGCGGAAACTCCAGATTCGACGGCGATCAATGTTAATTCGTATAATGATCCGCTTTTCTTATCTACTTCGGATTATTCAGGGATGAAGCTGCTTGAAACTCTCTTCAATGGCCAGAATTATGCGCATTGGAGCAGAGGCATGCTTCTCGCACTGGAATCGAAGAATAAGCGTGGATTCGTTGATGGAACTGTGACGAGGCCTGCTTCAAACTCGCCGACGTTGCAGAAATGGCTCAGAGGTGATTCCATGGTTCGCTGCTGGATTGTTAACACGATTATGCCAGGAATCAAGGAAGCTTACATGACTGCACGTTCAGCTGCGTTGTTATGGACAGAAATTCGCGAAAGGTATGGTCAGTCCAATGGACCTCTTCTCTTTCAATTAAAGAAGGAAATCAGAAATATTTCACAAGAAAATGATTCAATTGCTGAGTATTTCACTAATCTGAAGAGGCGTTGGGATGATATTGATGAACTGGATGCTTTTCCTGACTGTAATTGTGGTGCATTAGATAAATGTACCTGTAATCTGCTCAGAAAGATGTTAGAATCTGCTTCTAGGGAGAAGTTAATCACTTTCATGATGGGATTGAATGGCTCATATGAGACCTTGAGAACTAACATCTTGTCTATGGATCCCTTGCCTCACATCAATAAGGCATATTCAATTTTACAGCAAGTTGAGAGTCAGAAAAACATCTCACAGTTTCTGCAGTCTGGACAAGATTCTAGTGCTTTGGCTGCTCAAAGATTTCAGGGTGCTAGACCTGGAAATTTTCAAGGTGCTCAGGGAGGTGCTAATCAGGGACCTCAGGGAGCTCAAGGTGCTTGGAATGTCTGGAAGAAGGATGGCAATAAGAGGCCCAAGTATAATGAAAGATGGTGCACTGCATGCAACAAGGGAGGACACACTTCTGATTCTTGTTTTGTGTTGCATCCTGAATTGCGTGCAGGTTATCTGGCTAGGAAAGCTGCTGCTGCTCAAAAAGCTCCTTCACAGCATCCATCTCAGAATCCGAGATTTGCTGCTAATGCTGCAGCTGAAGCACAAGATGAAACACCTTTTGATTATGCTACTGCCAGAGCAGAAAAGGGTGGAAACACTGCAGGGAATTCTGGTAAAATGCAAGAGCAACCAAAGGTTGATCCAGCACTGGTCAATGCTATATATCAGCAAGTTATGCAAGCCATCTCTAATAATCAGGATAGTGGTCTACACTATTCTTTTGCATCTGCATCAGTGAATTTTGCAGGTACAATACTTCTAATGCTAATGCTATTTCCAATTCTTCTGGTCCTACTCACATAGAATGGATATTAGATACTGGAGCCACAGACCATATGACTTCCCAGAAACATCTGTTTGATTGTTTAAAGTCTTTATCCAAGCCTATTATCATAGGACTTCCTGATGGTTCAACAAAATTAGTCAGCCATTTTGGGGATATTCGTCTGCACTCAGGGTTAGTTCTGACAGGAGTGTTATATGTGCCAGACTTCAAATATAATTTGATGTCCATAGGAAGACTGTCTGAAAGTTCTGGTATAACAGCATTGTTTGATGCTACTAAGTGTGTTGTACAGGCCCTGGATAAGCAGATCATTGTTGTTTGTCCAAAGGAGGGAGGACTGTACAAGCTCAAACAATCTGTCTTGATTCAGGCTGCTGCTTTAGATACTTCTGATAAGAGTCATAGTAGTACTAAATAGACTTCTAGTCCCAATAATAGTCTTTTGTGCTCATCTAATGCAAGGTGTAATAGTCATAGCAAAGTAGATTTGTATCATGCTCGTCTTGGACATACATATGTTGTAAAGATGAGACACATTCCTGAAATGAATGCATTGAATTTGAAGGATTATAACTGTGAGACATGTATTTCTGCTAAAATTCATAAGTTGTCTTTTGAAAGAAGCAATTCTAGGGCTGATAAACCTTTTGAATTGATTCATGTTGACTTGTGGGGGCCCTATAAGGTGGCTACTGTCACTGGAGCACATTATTTCTTAACCATAGTAGATGATAATACTAGGGTTACTTGGACTTTCCTGTTGAAAACCAAAGAATTTGTTTCAACAGTGATTGGTGATTTCTTTTCCCAAATTCATAATCAGTATGATGCTACAGTTAACACTACAAGAAACAAGCGTTTTTGAGACCGCCTATATTGGTCTCAAACATGTGAAAAACGGTCTCAAAATCGATTTTGAGACCGCTTTTTGAAATTTGAGACCGCCTATTGTCGGTCCCAAAATCTGGTAACAAATTCCAAAATTAGGATCCGCTTGTATGACGGTCGCAAATTTGAGACTGACAGTAGGCGGTCTCAAACTCTAGAGGCAGTCGCTAATTTGAGACCGTGTTCGGTCTCAACACCACCTATTAAAATTAAATATAAAGTCAGTT
>JAGPOY010008886.1:4973-17261 GCA_018983105.1 Silene uniflora | reverse complement strand
GAAGGCTTGCTTAGCTACAATAGGTGATACCTAATTAGGGCGAAAGTCAATTAGGGAGACCCTAGGGCGATTAGAGACCGAAAGGGTATAATCGTAGGTTTAAGGACCGAAAGGTGACGACCTTGCTCTTCTTATCAATAAATTAACCGACCCAGTTGACCCGATAATGTAGTTACCACGGCGGACCGATTCCTAGCATGTTCCCCCTTTATCTGATTCCTTCTCATCATTTATTTGCTTATTTCTCTTATTCCTTTTTCTCTCCTTTAATCTTGTAGTTGTTAGACAAAAACAAACAAACCCCCACTTGGTTACTTTGACAGACTTGGTTAGCTATAGGGTTCCCATCTCCCTGTGGATTCGATACCCGACTGTCTCTACTACATTTAGTTGAGACCGGTTGGTTTTATTTTTGATAGGGTTGCGACAGCCGTGTCAAGTTGTTATCTAGTGTAGTCGAAAGTAGTTAATAGACAGTTTTATGTTGTTAGACGGTTGTTTTACCTTTGCAATCGAAGTTGGTTTTGATACAGTTGTATGACTTTTAAACGTTATCTATACTTAAAGTATTTCATTATTGTTGATTTGGTGTTCACTACCTCGGGCAACCGAGATAGTAACGGCCTTATATGCTTGGGTGGTCCTTGGTAAGGCACTCTTATATATCGGGGTGTTACAAAGTGGTATCGGAGCGACGATCTTGGAACCTGTAACCAATGGACCCAATGAACTTAGTGAGTCAAAATAAAATGAACCCGGTTAAGAGTTGCTTGGAGCTACCGCAAAGGCTTGGGAGATGTCCTAAGGTCACATGATTGCCTTTGCAACTCTTAATTGGTCACCATGGGTGTGTCGGGGAAAGTTGTTTATGTTTGTGTGTCGTTTTTGTATGTTTTACAAGTTGTTGGTGTTGTGTGTGTGTGGTTGATGCGTGGTTTGCAAGTTGTTGGTGAAAAGTATGGTGTGATGAGTATGATGGCATGATATTGGAGTTGAATGTATGAGTTCGATGGATGAAAAAGAGTTAATTTATATTGAGCATGATCGATATTTATTCTTGGTTTGTTAATTAATATGTTATATGTCAAGCATGACATAAGTTATAGCGATGTTTATGTAATTGAATTCGTTGTTAATTGTTGTTAGTAATATGAGATTAGGATGCATGAGGTTGAATTATGTTTTGTTTGTTTGGTAGTAAAAGCATGAGTATAAGATGTTAGCATGATAGAAACTCATCTTTTATACCGGTTTTTATGAGGATTGAGTTGTTTTTGTATTGTTGTTGATGCTTAAGTTATTTGGGTAAGAAAGTTTGTTGTGTAAGAAGTCGGTTTTCTGGGTGGCTGTCTTTAAACGGTTATAACTAGAGTTCTAGGAATGATATTGTTGTGATTTTAACTTGAGGCGATAACTTGTCTTCTTACGGTTCTAACGATAGGTCACACGCCCAAAACGACCAAGAAACGAGTGAGTTATGACTGTTTTACGAAAAATGGACGTTGCTGAGAACTGTAGGTAGCTCGACCGAGCTAGCTCTCTGCGATATTTTGGTTAGCTTCTGGAAGTGTCTAGCTCGACCGAGCTGTACCTAGCTCGATCGAGCTACCCTTCGATCGAGCTACCCATACTCGACCGAGTACGAGCGTGTACTCGACCTAGCACCCCTGTAGGCGGTTGTTTTGAGTCGGTGCCTGATAGGTCCATATTTTATAGAGTTTTCCCCCATATTTAGCTAACATTTTAGTTGATTATTGCACTTGTATTAAGTGATTTATTGAGCTAATGCTACTTTTTAGTTGTTTTTTGCTTGCATTTGCTATTTTTGTAGGAATCTAAGCATTTAGAGGCTTTTTCCACCATTTTGAGCAAGCAAATGGACCATGGCATGACAAGATCACATTTCAGTTGGTCCATAATACATTTCACTAATTATTTTAGTGGAAATGTAAACAATTGGAGGTAATTGAGCAAAAGATCATAAGAGGAATTGAAGAGAGCCATTGAATGACACTATTAGATGCTCTTAGAAGGTCAAAGAGTGCATTTACCGGGCAATCAATCGAGTATTAAGAGCATGGCATCGGATTCCTTGAGCATTAAAGCAAGACTTGAAGACAAAGGGCCTGGACACTGCCCAACCCGATCGGGACCATGTCAACCCGATCGGGACGAGCCTAATCTAGGTGTAAATGTTTTCTTACGTTTCACCTCCTATTCACTATAAATAAGAGGTGTTGTACGAGTCTTAGGCATCCTTTTTCATATCTTCTAGTACTTAGTATTGTCTCCTTAGAATAGATTTCTCATAATCTCCTAGTTTAGTTTAGAAGTAATTTAGTTATAGTTTAGCATCACAACAATTACAATATATTTCCTTCAAACAATTGCATTTCAATTCCAAGTTATAATTCAAGTATTGATTCCATTTCTCCATTTCCAATTGTTAAGGTAATTTACATTATGTTTATGTTAGTTATTTCATTTGTTTACGTTTCATCTTATTTTATAATGTTCGAGTAATTTATGGTCTAGGAATTAGGCGACACATGTGAAAAGGTATTTGCAATCAAGTGACTAGTAGATGCGATGTTGTTTATGTTGTTTCCTCCGTATGCTAATATGCTCTATTTTATTCCGTAAGTCGAGAGATAAAGAATTGAGAAGAATATATTGCATGCATAGGTAGAATGGATTAAATCGTGAGATCAATGAACCGTTCTATGATTGATGATACTAATGTCGAGAGGCGGGTGTCATCGATCTAAACAATTAACAATTTTATTACATCTCTTGTTATCTTATGCATTCACTTATTCACATGTCGAACCGAACTCCTAGATGTTTTCTTTTATTAGTATTGTTATCATTTGCTTACAACCAATCAATCAACACAATCGTTAAACTCTACCAAGATAATATTCACCCCATAACAACTAATTAGTAATCAACCGAGCTCTCTGTGGAATTCGACCCCTATATACTACATTCATTTGTTGTACCATTAGGGTATCTTTGCATAGGTGTGCGACATCCTATCAAATTTTGGCGCCGTTGCCGGGGAGCGACGGTTTTATTTGCTTTTAGTTGTTGAATTTTTGTCTTGTTTTCTCTTGTCCCAAGGAACGCTTGTGCCTTGTGATTTTCTCACGGTTTTCTTGTAGTTTTAGTGCCTTTTTCAGGTGGTGAAACTTTCTCAACGGAAATCTCATATCTATCCGATGGCCGTATTTCCATTCTTCCAAGATCAACACCAACCTTTTCATGACTATTTGCCTCGTTTTGATGAATATGTCAATTATCTTGCTTCTCATGGTTTTATTTATCGTGATTATGAATTGGTGCAGGTTGTCATTGAAGGAATGAATGCGGAAACTCGTGGTTTAGCTCTTTATGTAAGTGATGGGAATCTTTACCGCATGCGCATTAGAGAGCTTTGGACTTTTCTTAGGTTCATGGCCGACCAATGTCGAATGGTAGCCCGTCAACAATCTTTGTTACCAGGTTTAGAAGAGGAAATTTATGCTCATCTTCAACGTGTGTCCCAACAAATGGATGCAAATGAAGAGCAATATACCAATACTTGTCGCCGTATCCAACAATTGCCTCAGCAATTGGAAAGAGGTAATGAGCAATTGGTCGAATCTTCCTCTCCTAAGAACTCCCAATGTGAGTCTTTTTCTCTTAACACTCCCGAATTAATAGATGACGATGACGATGGACCGACTTTTATTATTGAAAATCAACCTATTGTTATCCAAATTGACCCATTTGTGGAGGGGGAAAATGACACATGTTTCATAAAATATGATGAGCCCAATTACGATGTCGATAATGAGATAATTCCCGAGAACATAAACTCCGTCGAGATTCCATTCATGTTCGATATAGTTGACCCTTTTGTGGTTGACGTAGGATTTGATGATCACCAAATAAAAGTTAATTGGGATGAACCCCCCATTTTTGATGAATCCTACAATTTTGAGTTTTCGTACCCCCGTTTTGAGACCATTTTTGATAATAATCTATCTTCTAACGATTTATTTTATGATCTCAAGGGTGACGCTCCGTCTCTTGCTGACGAGTGGAGTGATACGGTGGTCCTATACGAAATCTCTATTAAGCAATTTGATAAAGTTCATTCTTCATTGCTGTTGCTATTTAATATTTTAATTTTATCAATTGCTTACATGTTTCTATGTCGTGTTCACGCGCAGGAATATGACAAGCTCCTACGGGCATTGACGTGTTTTTTAAGGTGGACCGTCAATATTTATTAAATTAATTTTATTTATATTTTTAAATTATTGCAATTTATTGTTTTTATAGAATTAGTAATTTACATTTTCTAAATTAGCTAATCGATTTTAAGTGAATTTTATAGGTAATAGAAGAATAGAGAAAGGCGATATTGTTTTTGGCACGTAATCCCATGTTACAAACCCGTTCGGGGACGTAACTAACACGATTAACTATGCTAATTACAATTAAGGAGTGAAGAAGTCAAGGCGCATAAAAACGGTCAATCCCGATCGAGTTCAGCGGTCCCAATCGGGAACGTGAGTTTCTACTTTTTCTTCGCTTATTCTACACGGGTAAAAGGAGGACAAAAACTAAGTGTTGGCTCATTTCTTTCATTTCGACGGGTATCTTCTCTTCTCCTATCTCTCTATTTTCTTCATTACTCCATTAAAATCACTCAAAACTCTTTCAAATCATCGAGTATCAAGGTTCTAATCCATTGCTAAGACCAACAAGTAAGTATTCTACTCTATTCTCTTTGATTTCATCCTTTGAATCATCCATTTCCCCAATTTTCTAACCCTAGATTGATTTGGGGGAAATTAATTTTTCTCCTTATTTTGTTAGAAATTGGTTGTTAGATGGTTTCTTATTGTTTGTAGAGTATGATAGCATGTTTGTTTACTCTATTTTAATTGATTTGGATGAATTTAAGCTTGCCTTAAGATGGACATTTTGTCTTAAAATTTCAGAAACTTTAAGACAACTATGGCACCAAAAGGAAAGGGAAAACAAGCTAGCAAAAGAGCTAGAATAGAGGAGCCTCATGTGAAGGATGTGGAAATGGAAGAGCCTAGAGAATGGTATGATCCTCAATATCCTAATGTGATTTTCATTTCTAAGGTTCAATATGATAATTGGTGTGCTTTGAGGATCAAAGAAATTAAGATGACTAAGTTTATAAACAAGGAGTCTTTAAAAATCCTGAAGCTTGATAAATTGACAAAGGCCTTGTTTGTTAGTCTTGGTATGAAGGATGCTTATGGTATGTATCATGAGACATTTCCGGAATTGACTTTGGAATTTTTGAGTTCCTTTGAGTTTCATCGCTCTAAGAAGAAGGATTTTCTTTACCATGTCACATTTCGTCTTTTCAATACCAACTATAGATTGGACTTGGGTGACTTAGCTAACATCTTTGGTTTGCCTCATAGGAACCTACATTGGGAGACCCCCGAAGGCTACAATCCGGTTAACACTTGGAAAGCAATTTCCCAATACCCATTTTCGGATTGGAAACATGTACCCCATCAATATATTGACTACCCCCAACTTAGAATTTGGCAAAGGTTTATGGGGTGGACATTTTTGGGTAGGAATGAGCCTCATTTGGTGAGGCAATTGGAGGTTTCTATTCTTGGTTCTTTTCTTAATGTTGATGGTGATGAACCTTGGGCAATTAATATCCCTTATCATTTTGCGGTTCACCTCACTAAGCAAACCAACCAAAAGAATCATGCTATTGTCTTAGGAGGTCTTATCACTAGGATTGCCGAACATGTTTGTGACTTTAACCCCGCGACTACCCAATTGGAAAGATTGACCAGGTGTAGGGAGAAGGGCAATGGACTTGACTATGCTTATTTTGAATCTTTGAATTGGTTTAGGAATGACCAAACCCGCATGGTTTGGAGGGTAGGTTCTCATGACACTATTACCCTACCCGGTGACATTTCTGAAATCAAACCATTTGTGAAAGTCAAGCCTCGTACCCATAAGGACTACAAGAGACCTACTTACCATCTTACTTTAGGTCCTATTGTGCATAGTTCTTCCGTCCCTCGTCGTAATATAGGAGAGTCTTCTTCTAACCCTTCTACTAACCCCTCTTATGGTTATAATGATGGTATGATGAACATGATGCGTGATTTGTCTATCAATGTCAATAATATTCATGAGGACCAAAGACTTGCCTTGTCTCCTATCTATTATCATTATGCTAGGCAAGGTGTTGTTAGGCCTCAAGGCCCTCATCCATCTTGGTTTAACTATCCCCCTAGTGGGTATCCCTCTGCTAGTCCTTTTGATGCAGGTCATCACGCACTGATGCGTGCATTTTATATAGACTTTACGGTCCAATTTAGCACGCATTTCTATGTCATTTAGGTGATATTATGTCACTTTATGCCCCGAATATACTACTTTGTACTTTCATTGCCATTTTGTAGGTACAAACAGTGAAGTAGCGGAAATCGAGCCAAAACTGTCCCGAGCATGGATAATTAGGAGAAGGAAGAGTCGGAGCTGGTTACTCGAGCATTGGGAAGCGTGAAACCGTCCCATAATTAAGTCAAAAGGCCAAGTTGTAGACCAAGCACGAACTAGTAGAAGTAAGGGAGCTTGGAAGACAAAGGAAGAGCTTCAATTCACTAGTGTCTACTTTGGAGAGCCATATCTCGAGTTCTACAACAGATAATCAAGTGATTACAACGAAGAAATGGCAGCCGTTTGAAGTTCAGTGCGCGAAGCAGGAATTACGCGCTGAGAAGTGTTCGATCGAGAACTTCTTGTGTTCGATCGAGAGCCTATTGTGTTGGATCGAGTACTATTGTGGTCGATCGAGAGCCTATTGTGGTCGATCGAGTACTATTGTCCTCGATAGAGTGATTTGTTTGAATAATTATGTTCGATCGAGAGCTTATTGTTCTCGATCGAGTAGTTTTGAGTCGTGGGCTTTGGTCCGTGACGCAATTAGGTTAAATTATGTTTTAAGTTTATTATAAATAGGATTATTAGGTCTCTAAGAAGGGGATCTCACGATCGACGGGAGAGGAGGAAACTCCAATTCCGCTGCTTTGCTCTATTTTCTGGATCCGAACCTTGTAATCTTTCTTTAACTTTCATTCGGTATTAATTTCTTTTCCTCTTCTTTTATTCTCTTTTCCCTTCCCCTTATGCTTTATTCTTCCCTTTTAATTATGTGTAGCTAATCCGCCTTGCTAGGACTTAGGGGATCCATGCCTATGTTAGATTAGTAATCGCTTTATTAGGTTCGTTGCTTATATGATCTATGTTGTTCCCGCTGCATATAATTGTTTTAGCCTAATTGAGTCGACGCAGTTAGACTATAAACCGTAGTAAGCCTTGACCTAGACCAAAAGGTTGGAAAGGGTGAGACTCGTAGCGAACATTAGGGCACGGTAGTGAGGGCGAAAGCTAAGCTATTTGTGTTTTAGGGCGAATTAAGGACCGAAAGGTGACGTTCGTTACCCCTTAGATCTATTGGCTTTGACCTGAGACCTAGATTGCTAGACTAATTAATCATGGTGAACCGACTGTCTTAGCTATTTCTCTTTCCTTGCTTTTCTCTTATTCTCTCTTTTAATCTCGTAGTTTAGTAAACAATCTTACAACCCCCAGTTTTGTGACCCAATAAGTGAACCGTTAAACAGATATCTTGCCTCCCTGTGGAGATCGACCCTACTTCCGCTGACTACCTAGTTAGTAGACTTAGGTCTTATTTTTGTGTGCATCGACACGCATCAAATTTTGGCGCCGTTGCCGGGGAGGCAATTGCCCTATCTGTTTTTTGTTTCGTTTATTTCCATCCGTCTCAGGGAATTTTGTTCCCTGAGGCAGTTCTTATCTCCTTGCTAGTGTTGTTTTGATAGGTGTTACAGGTCCTATCGGCGATGTTTCGGGAGAGCCCACCTATGTTCCGTTCACCGGAGCAGCAGGTGGTATTTTGTGAGAGATGTGGTGGCGTGGGACACGATGCAGCTTTTTGTTTTGCAGGTTCTGACCAAGTTTGTGCCTATCGACGATACAAACAAAGTCAATATTATTCGTTCCCACCGCGCAGTTATACACCACCATATCCGTGCTATCAGCGTGGCTTTCAAGAGCCCTTCTATCCCTCTTCACCGCTGCAATAAAACCCCCCTCCTGCTGCCAACAATGAAGATTTCGATGAGCTAAAGGCGTTAGTAGGGACACTTGCTCTTCAAGCGCAACAAGTGGAAGAATCGAGAGATGCTTCTATCAAGGGTCTTATGCATCGATTAGCTCAAGTGACAACCGAGCCCGATGATATGTACGACTCAGATTTCGAGGAAGTCTTCAATGTTGCATCTTATGATCAGTTCGACCGCGAAAGCTATTATATTCTGTCGAATGATACAGCAGAGGAATCAGTCGATAGAGTGGTCAAAAGTACTCGATCGAGTGATTTTGACGAGGAGTTACTCGATCGAGCAGATGGTAATACTCGATCGAGTGATTTTGGCGAAGAAGGAGTTCGATCGAGTGATCCAGTTGCTCGATCGACCACAGTAGCTGCGGTCAGCGAAGATTCGTCACTCGATTTTGTCCTGACTAACGATGAGAAGGTAAACGCATATCATTCCTGTTCAATAGAAGGTGCTATCATTCCTTTTGTTGATTTTCATACGGTTAATTTTATGCCTTCCGTTAAATCATATGCTGCTTTTGATTTGACGCCTCCGCCCCTACACGGGAGCAAGTTGGAGGAACATCGTTTTTTTTCTTCTTATACAGGTCTTGACCGGTTAGAAGACCCGGGAGGAGGATTTAAAGACTCCAATCCGCCTAAGAAGAAAGCACGACAAAGGGCTGATAGAGTCGTGATGGATGTTGTGATAGGCCGCTGTCTTTCTGCTGGTGTGCTTTGGAGGACGGTAGTGAAGCTCATGGTCGCTGAAATAACTGCGTTCAGTCAGAAGCCTCTCTCCATTATTTTTGCGGGTGGGTGACGAAAGAAGGTCGAGTTGGGACCTATCTGAAACTAGCGCTTGTCGGGAGGCAACCCGTCTTTTGTCTTCTTCTTCGATCGACTGCTATTCTACTCGATCGAGCTGTCCTGTGCTCGATCGAGTCCCTGATCGCCTGGCTCGGTTTGGGGAGGTTCGTGGTGCGCGCTATCTTGTAAGTTCTCGACTCATTCTCTCTAGTTTGCATTTTCTTTCCTTTACTTTGTACAATGGGGGCATTGTACAGTTTGGTTTGGGGAGGTTATGCATCCATATCTGTTCTGCATATTGTTTTTTCTGCATTCCTGTTATCACGTTTATATTTTCGTATGCATTGTTCGTATACATGCCAAATAAAAATCACATAAAAATTAAAAATTTTCGAAAAATTAAAATAGTCATGTTTATTTTTGCATGGATTGGAGTATTTTCAATGATGATATTGCACTTTAACTTGTCTTTTTACTTGAGCCTTGCACTTTCATTAATGGTTATTAGCTAAGTCATACGCATATCATCGAGTTTTTGTTCGAATTTAGCTGACTGTTTAGACTTGACCTGATAGATTGGCAACGTACAGTTTTAGAGCCTTATAACTGGTGACATTCATGACCGGTTTACGTAGAAATTGAGAGTAGTACTCCTTGCATATCATGTATCATCAATTTTGCACGTATATGAAATTCAATTGCTTATTTTCTACATACATTCGGGTTAGTGGTTGGTGTCAAATGCAGGGAGATGCTTACATTACCCTTTCTTTCATTTTACCCCATTTAACTCCACATTAGCCAAATCTGCCAGTTGCCCCGAAACTACAATCTAAATTTAGCCTACCCTTTGCTGAGCTAGTTAGTAGTTTTGTGGAATATATTTTATTGCATCGGATTTTGGCTCGTATTCTTTATAATGAAGTGGGTACTTATGAAAAGAGGATGACGGATGGAGAAATGTTCAATCGAGTGCTTTTCTGCTTGATCGAGTGATTTTGGGTGTAGTATGTTCCTCGATCGAGCATTTTTCTCCTCGATCGAGGGGATTGCCACTGTTCAGCCGAAAAGAAAAAGAAAAAAAAAACGTGAATCAAGAAAAAGAAAAGAAAAAAAAAAGAAAGATGTTTCTCCTATGCTTTATTATTATCATTTGAGGAGTGTGTTCAGTTTGGTGTGGTGAGTTTATGTGCCAAATAAAGGGCACTAATGCTTAATTTTGATGGATGAGAATTGGATATGTTCTATTTGGTTCTGTTGGGTGCTAGCTTGGCCACCTATACCTTCACATTTCCAAAAATATTTTGCCTTTTCCTACCCATTGCCTCACATTACCATATTTTTGTAAGCTCTCGGCTGTGACGGACCTCGTTTGGTTGGAATGTATGTGTACGGTAGCTAGAATTGTCTATCATATTAGTTGCATGCATGTTTATGTGGGTCGTAGTTTAGGTGAGCGTCTATTTCTCTTTCTCTCTTACATACATATGCTTGCCCTTTACTTCATGAGAGAGGAGTGACCCGTGAAAGTCCGATTTTGTTGGTCTTGCAAGGTCGATAGGTCAGCTTTATTTCTGGACAATTTATGGCTCATTTGCGTACTGACTCGTAGCTCTAACTGTTGATTCTTGTTGCATTAAATTGGTTCAAGTAGACAAGTATTGCTAGCTCTGAGATGTATTCTTTTCCCTTAGATTCGCTTTAGTTGCATTTAGTTGCTTGAGGACAAGCAAAGGTTTGGTTTGGGGAAGTTTGATGCGTGCATTTTATATAGACTTTACGGTCCAATTTAGCACGCATTTCTATGTCATTTAGGTGATATTATGTCACTTTATGCCCCGAATATACTACTTTGTACTTTCATTGCCATTTTGTAGGTACAAACAGTGAAGTAGCGGAAATCGAGCCAAAACTGTCCCGAGCATGCATAATTAGGAGAAGGAAGAGTCGGAGCTGGTTAATCGAGCATTGGGAAGCGTGAAACCGTCCAATAATTAAGTCAAAAGGCCAAGTTGTAGACCAAGCACGAACTAGTAGAAGTAAGGGAGCTTGGAAGACAAAGGAAGAGCTTCAATTCACTAGTGTCTACTTTGGAGAGCCATATCTCGAGTTCTACATCAGATAATCAAGTGATTCCAATTGGAGGTGAAAGCTTATCCTCTTAGCTTTCCAACTCCACAAAAATAGCTTGATTCCGATCAGTAACGAAGAAATGGCAGCCGTTTGAAGTTCAGTGCGCGAAGCAGGAATTACGCGATGAGAAGTGTTCGATCGAGAGCCTATTGTGTTCGATCGAGTACTATTGTGGTCGATCGAGAGCCTATTGTGGTCGATCGAGTACTATTGTCCTCGATCGAGTGATTTGTTTGAATAATTATGTTCGATCGAGAGCTTATTGTTCTCGATCAAGTAGTTTTGAGTCGTGGGCTTTGGTCCGTGACGCAATTAGGTTAAATTATGTTTTAAGTTTATTATAAATAGGATGATTAGGTCTCTAAGAAGGGCATCTCACGATCGACGGGAGAGGAGGAAACTCCAATTCCGCTGCTTTGCTCTATTTTCTGGATCCGAACCTTGTAATCTTTCTTTAACTTTCATTCGGTATTAATTTCTTTTCCTCTTCTTTTATTCTCTTTTCCCTTCCCCTTATGCTTTATTCTTCCCTTTTAATTATGTGTAGCTAATCCACCTTGCTAGGACTTAGGGGATACATGCCTATGTTAGATTAGTAATCGTTTTATTAGGTTCGTTGCTTATATGATCTATGTTGTTCCCGCTGCATATAATTGTTTTAGCCTAATTGAGTCGACGCAGTTAGACTATAAACCGGAGTAAGCCTTGACCTAGACCGAAAGGTTGGAAAGGGTGAGACTCGTAGCGAACATTAGGGCACGGTAGTGAGGGCGAAAGCTAAGCTATTTGTGTTTTAGGGCGAATTAAGGACCGAAAGGTGACGTTCGTTACCCCTTAGATCTATTTGCTTTGACCTGAGACCTAGATTGCTAGACTAATTAATCATGGTGAACCGACTGTCTTAGCTATTTCTCTTTCCTTGCTTTTCTCTTATTCTCTCTTTTAATCTCGTAGTTTAGTAAACAATCTTACAACCCCCAGTTTTGTGACCCAATAAGCGAACCGTTAAACAGATATCTTGCCTCCCTGTGGAGATCGACCCTACTTCCGCTGACTACCTAGTTAGTAGACTTAGGTCTTATTTTTGGTGTGCATCGACACGCATCACGCACCCGGACCGGATATGTGTGGTTCGGATTATGGTGCCGAAGCTT
>JAGPOY010008859.1:0-10577 GCA_018983105.1 Silene uniflora | reverse complement strand
AAGATAAGGGCACACATAAAAGATACGAAGTATGTAAAGTGGAAGTGACAAGACGACAATGAATACGATCCTCATCTCCATCATGTAACCCGACACCGGGACACGCCCAGACGTGCCTAATCTCATAAGGTACTCCGAACACGTCGGTGGTACCGGGCCCAAGAGCGACTCGGGTCCCCTGCCGGACGTCGTGTCTCACCCACACGAGCCCCTCCAAACTCAAGCCATTAATGTGCACATCCCTCTTGGAGTGGGAAGCTCCAAGCGGCGACCTAAGCGGAAGACGATCTCCCAATCGTCCCCCGTCTCCTCAACAACCATATTACCGTCACCAACCCTTCAATATACAAAATGACTAACAATGGATTGTAATGCATCATAATTACCATAATGATCTCATAATGGCATAATTAGTGACTAAACATGTTATAATGCAATTAATCTAATTATGTGAGGCTAATTACATAATTAATTACTAAACAGGCTATGACCCAAATATTGAAACCAAGTAGGATTAACCTACCTTTTCGCAATCTTCACAAGCTATCCATATATGAGCCGATTCCGTCTCATACAAATCGTCTCATCCTAACATATACACATAAAACCTATCACAATACATCCCATCTTACATAATAAGGTAAACCCTTACTAAAATCCCTTAATTACTCATATTACTATCACTAATTACTAATTAATATATTACTAAAAAAACCCCAAAATAAAAAGGTGAACTAAGGTAAGGAGAAGGTGGAACATACTTACAAAGGGTAGATCGGAACTAGGGAGGGTGCCTCCCCATCAAATCTAGCTTGAACCATGGTGGAGGATGATTAGAGGAGCCTTAGAGAGAAGGGGGAAGAGTTTAGAGGGATAAGAGGTTAGGTGGAAAATGGGGGATTGCATTTGGATAAGGGGAAAAATCTCGAAATTAGGTTTCACGGGTGAGGACAACTGTCACTCGATCGAGTGATCCAGTCACTCGGTCGAGTGAAAGGCACTCGGTCGAGTGAAACTGCCACTCGACCGAGTGGGACGTACTCGGTCCGCTCAACAACTCACTCGGCCGACTGCAAAAACGTTAGGTCTCGAATGGGTTTCTACTCGGTCCACATGACCGAGTACTAGGTCGAGTAAACCCGGAAACTCGGGTTGTTACATGCGATGCATCAGGATAGTACCATCTCAGCTGTGATACGTTGAATACGTTATGTACCCTATCGAGTGCAGGTGGCAAGGCAAGTCGATAAGCTACCTCGCCAATTCGATCCAACACATCATAAGGTCCGATGTATTTCCGACTTAGTTTCCCTCTCTTGCCAAATCGCATCACACCTCGCATTGGCGAAACTTTCAGCAAAATCTTGTCACCCTACTGGAATTCCACGTGTCTGCGCTTGGGATCTGCATAACTCTTCTGTCGGTCCTGAGCTGCTTTCATCTTTTGTCTGATCATCTTAATATGCTCCACCATATCTTGCACCAACTGTGGTCCTAAAACCACAGCTTCCGCACTGTCGTCCCAACACACTGGACTACGACACTTCCTCCCATATAAAGCCTCAAACGGTGCCATACCTATACTCGTGTGATAGCTATTATTGTATGAAAACTCAATTAAATCGAGTCGTTCTTTCCAAGTTCCACCAAATTCCATCACACAAGCCCTCAACATGTCCTCCAGAGTCTTTACGGTCCTCTCAGTGTGACCGTCTGTCGCAGGATGAAATGCTGTGCTCATCTTCAAGGTTGTACCCATCAATTCCTTCAACTCTTGCCAAAACTTCGATATAAACCTCGCATCTCTGTCTGATACAATATCTTTTGGCACTCCATGAAGTCGTACCACATTCTTCCTGTATCCATTGGCTAGCTAAACTTTACTCCAAGTGTCTTTCATTGGAATAAAGTGAGCTGACTTCGTCAGTCGGTCCACTATTACCCAAATCATATTGTTACCTTGCGGCGTCCTCGATAAACCCACGATAAAATCCATGGATATAGATTCCCATTTCCATTCAGGTACCTCAAGCGATTGTACTAGTCCTTGCGGCCTCCTTTGTTCACCTTTGACTCGTTGGCAAGTCAAACACTTAGCCACAAACTCCGCAATCTCCTTCTTCATCCCTGGCCACCAAAAGGTCTTCTTCAAATCTCTGTACAACTTATCACCACCCGGATGTACTGAATAAGGAGTACAATGAGATTCAGTCATAATCGTTTTCCTCATCTCAACCTCATTAGGCACACACCATCGTCCATCGAAACGATGGCTTCCATTATCATGAATGGTGAATCTCGACTTTTCTGTATCACCCAGCTTCTCTTTCCACTCTATGATCTTGGGATCAACCAACTGCTTCTCCCGAATCTCGCTGTACAGTTCTGGTTCAACTGCCAAGTTACTGACTGTATCACCTTTCCGGATCATATGGATCCCCATCTTTCTTACCTCATCTCTTAGCTGCATCAATGGCAACTGTGTTCACAAGGAATGTACACTCTTTCTGCTCAGCGCGTCAGCCACTACATTAGCCTTCCCTTCATGGTATAGGATCTCCATGTCATAGTCATCAATCAGTAACTTCTGCAACACTAACCTCAGATGCTCTTCATGTTCCTCCTTAGTCTTAGAAAAGACCAAAATGTCATCGATGAATACCACGACAAACTGGTCTAAAAATTCGCTGAAAATCTGATTCATGAGATCCATAAGCACCGCCGGTGCATTATTCAACCCGAAAGGCATCACCACATACTCGTAGTGTCCATATCTCGATCTAAAGGCTGTCTTCGGTATATCTTCATCACTAATCCTCAGCTGATGGTATCCCGACCATAGATCAATCTTCGAAAACACTCCAGCTCCACTTAACTGATCGAACAAGTCATCTATTCTTGGTAATGGATACTTATTCTTCACAGTTACATGGTTTAGTTCTCGATAATCAATGCATAACCTCATGCTTCCATCTTTCTTCTTAACGAAAAGGATTGGTGCTCCCCAAGGCGATACACTTGGTCTAATGTATCCCTTCTGCAGCAAATCTTCAAGTTGCTTCTTCAATTCTTCCAGCTCTCTCGGCGCCATACGGTATGGAGACTTGGAAATCGGCCCGGTCCCCGGCTTCAAGTTAATTGTGAAGTCGATATCTCTCTTCGGTGGTAACCCTGGTATCTCTTCAGGAAAGACATCGGCAAACTCTTCCACAACCAGTATTTCCGTTGCTATCGGTATCTACAATCGGTTATCCCGAATGTGGCAAAGTATGATAGAACATCCCTTCCATAGATAAGATTTCAGGGTCATTGCTGCAATCAACTTGAACTTGGGTTTGATTACAAACCCACGGTAAGATACACTCCTCCCTTTAGGACTTCTTAATGTCACCTTCTTATGATGGCAATCTATCTTGGCTTTATGTCTGCCCAACCAGTCCATCCCGACAATAACCTCAAATCCATCTAATGGAAATTCTAACAAGTCAACAGGGAAGTTTGTCTCTCCTATATACATGGACACATCCTTATACTTCTTATTACAGGACACAGACTCCCCCGAAGGTATAAAAACATTGTCAGATACTAGCTCATGTTCCCCTAACTTCATACTTTCGGCATGACTCTTAGATATAAAAGAATGGGTCGCCCCCGAATCAAACAAAACAAAAGACGGGGTATTGTGAATAAAAAAAGTACCGGTAATGACTTGAGCGTCGTCCTCAGCTGGCTGCTTCTCCATCATGAATAGTTTACCACTACTCTTAGCTGGACCCCCTCCTTGCACTGTAGTTGTTGATGCAGTCGGCTTTGCAGCTGATAAGCTATCGCACACCTAACAAAAATATCCTTCGGTACAACAAATTAATGTAGTATTTTTAGGGGTCGAATCCACAAGGAAGCTAGGTAGTTCTATTAAAATGCTATGGGTAGTCTTTCTATCTAAGTCGGTTTAACGAGTTGTTGTTTGGTTGATGATTAAGATAAAACAATAATAATAAAAGCATCTAGGGAAGTTGGTTCAACATGTAAGAATTGTAAATGCATATGACTAATATGATATGATAAAACATTGTTCATTGCTAAGGGTTTAGACACCCGTCTCTCGACATATAAATAGAATAGTCCAATTAATCTCTCGATATTAGGTTACTCTATTAACAACATGCAAATGTTCTACTTCAAATCCCGTGCCTCTCGACTTTAGGACGAGCAATTTAACCAACGATTAATTACGCGTTTTAGTCATCGATTAATATGAACAAAGGTGAGCATGTGCTAGAAACATATGAACAACATTTTATATTTACCAATTATGTCATAATGCAAACACTTCTTATTACATGTCTCCCCTAGTCCCTAGACTAGAGAAATTAGCTACTCATAATAAGATTAAAACTAAATGATGATAATATAAAGAACATAATTGAAATGAAATAATAAGAAAAGGAAGAAATACTTAGACCAAATGAAGAACAAATACTTGAATAGAAGAACATAAACCCAAAGGAAAACTTGTATTATAACTTGAATAGAAATGCTAACTATTGATTGATTAACTATTATGAGAATTACAAGAGAAATGTAAAGAGAACTTTTTGTGTAAACTAAACTAAGGAATAAGGAAAGATTAGAGTGTAAAAGAGATGTGTGAAGATGTAAAAAGAGATGCCTAATGAGTCGTACAACACCTCCTATTTATAGTAGAATAGGAGGTGAAACTTAAATGAGCATAGCCGATCACATTTGACCTAGAAGTAGGAGAACCCGATCGGGAATGCATGGACCCGATCGGGACCGTAGCTCCCAAGCTAGGTTGTGTTAATTCTCCTCTTAATTGCTTGAGCATCCAATGTTTTATGATAAATGCCTTCTTAAATCACCCGGTAAATGCCCTTTAATCCTTGCTTTATCTCCACATATGGAATGCTTTACTCCTTAACTTCCTTTGACAAATGTAATATGGAATTGACTTTTTTTTTCGTTAAAATGTAAGTATTATTAATGAAAAAAACCGCAACCATACATCAAGTATTAGGCGATCATCTGATCCGTCTCTAATACACGACCAAGCACGTAGAAGGAGTGGCCCAAATCCAGGCCCAACCACCACTCTACCCAAAAACACTAAATCTGTTATTCACTACATCAAAATCAGATTGAAAAAACAACAAAAACCGATTAAATCCCCTTTCCTCTTATCTGTGTTACCATCTTCCTCCTCTCTTTCAATCCTTCGATCAATCTCTGCTCTTGGTTCCCTATCTGCAGATTGGGAAGGCTCTGAACCCTGTTTACGACCACTGTGGCGATCTGACCTGCAATTATCTCCGGTCTGTCAATGGTATGTTCATGCTTGCTTTTATTCGTCTGCCCCCAAATATAGTATATGGTGGCATTATAAATCGCATTAATCACACCCTTCTTTATATTTGTACCAGGCATTTGAAGCCTCCAGTGTATGGTGTCTCTTTGAGGTAGACGAAGCCCCATCTTTTCCCCCAACAAATCGAGTATCCTGCTGCTATAGCAACATTCAAAGAACAAGTGAGTGCTCTTCTCGACCTCTTGCCCGCAGAGACAACAGGTATTAGTCTCGATTATGCCCAGATTATACAGCTTTTCATTGGTATTTAAACTATTGTGATGGTAGATCCAAGCTATAAAACCATGTTTCGGGATGGTGAATTTGTTCCATATGAGTTGGTGCCATTGAACAGCTTCCATTTTGTGTCTTATGTATTCATATCCTCTTGCAATTGTGTATTCCTTCCCTGGTTCTGTTTTCCATATATGCTGTTGATAGGAACTTAAAAATAATTCCTTAGTTTGGCATATTTTCCTCCACGACCAACTTGAGTTACTAGACGGAGTATACTCCATCCAATTCTCCTCTTTTAGATGTATCTGATGAATCCATTTGACCCATAGGTGGTCAGATTTTGAGGCTATCCACCAAACAAGTTTCCCTACTGCTGCCTGATTCCATTGAATGTCGTTTTTCAAGCCCAGGCCCCCCTCTTTTTTAGGATGACAAGTCTTCTCCCATGAGATAAGGGGAGATCTCATATATTCAGTGCCCCCATCCCATAAGAAATTTCGACAAATTGTCTCTATTCTAGTCACAATTCCAATGGGTAGGATAAACATGCTTGCCCAATAATTGTGAAGAGTCTTAAGAACAGCCTGAACCAATGTCAGCCTCCCTGCATATGAGAGTTTTCTGGCTCCTATAGCCCTTATCCTGTGAACAATTTTATCAATCAGTGGCTTACAGTCTTTAGCATTCAGCCTTGTAGTTTTAATTGGCACACCAAGATATTTGAATGGTAAAGAGCCCTCTACCATACCTGATATTTGTATGATTTCTTGCTTCAAATTGTCTTTTACTCCATTAATATACGCATTAGACTTGCCTTTACTCAACTTAAGGCCAGATGTTTTGGAGAAAGTGGCAAAGGTTCTGAGGATTGTCATAATAGAAGCAGTATCACCCTTGCAAAACAGGAGTAGGTCATCCGCAAACATAAGATGGGTTAATTTCATGGGTTTACATAAGGGATGGTACCTGAATTATTGTGTGGCAGTAGTATATTGCATTAGTCTTGATAAGTATTCCATGCATATAGTGAAGAGAAGAGGAGAAAGAGGGTCTCCCTGCCTCAGTCCTCTCTGCCCTCTAAAAAACCCAAAAACATTTCCATTGAGATTAAGGGAATAGCTCGCAGTAGTAACACATTGCATAATCCACCCTTGAAATTGTTTTGGAAATTTGAGAGCAGTGAGCATTTGATCCAAAAAATCCCATTCAATGGTATCATATGCCTTCTGTAAGTCCATTTTGAATAGGCATCTTGGCGAGGCACCTTTTTTCTCATACATTCTAAAGATATCCTGACAGATGAGGATATTTTCCATAATACTCCTTCCCTGAATGAAACCACCTTGATTTTGAGCAACTAAATCAGGTAGAACTCCTGCCAATCTATTGCACAAAATCTTAGAAATACACTTGTAAATGACATTACAGCAAGCAATTGGTCTATATTGCAAAACAGTAGTAGGTCTGTCTACTTTGGGAATTAGTGTAACCAAAGTTGCATTTAACTGCTTCAATAACAAACCTGACCTAAAAAAATCCAAGATGACATTAGTGATCTCCCCTCCCACAATATCCCAGCTATCCTTGAAGAATTTACTGGAGTATCCATCAGGACCTGGAGCCTTATCGTCAGGAATATGAAACATAACCTCTTTCACCTCTTCCTTGGTGACCAAGGCCATTAGTGTAGACTTATGTTCATCATTACACACTCTCCCCTTCCTCACAATAGCATTACTGACCTTAGTCGTATCATTTCTGGTTCCCAGTAGCATCTGATAGTAGGCAAGAAAAGCAGTCTGAATTCCTTCCTGGTCATCATGATTCTTATTTTGGTGATCCGTGATTTGGCATATAAAATTCTTATTCCTTCGTGCTTTTAGAATCCCATGGAAATAGGCAGTGTTTGAATCCCCTTCCTTTATCCAGTGGGCTTTGGCTTTTTGTTTGAGGAATTCCATCTTAGCATTCTGAAGGGTAAGTGAGAGCTGATAAGCATCATACTCTTGTTTCATAAGCTCCTCATCCCCTGGACTTGCAGTCAATTGTTCCTGAATTCGAATCAAGTTAAGATGAGCAATATCAACACTATTCTCAACATCAGAAAAGTGATCTCTATTTAGCTTTTTCAGCTCAGGCTTTAAGATCTTTAACTTCTTTACCACCCTGAACATTTTATTGCCATTAATCCATTGCTTCCATACATTAGAGACACATTCTTGAAAATTAGCTGCAGTGCTCCACATATTGAAGTATTTAAAGGGCCTATTCTGCCTCCCACTGTTATCACCCTCTCGCACCAGGCAAGGGGTGTGATCAAAGTGTCCCTCTTGTAGAAAATTAGCCATGTAGCCAGGGAACACATTTAACCATTCCTGATTGACAAAAAATCTGTCTAACCTGCTATAGACCCTAGTGTCAACCGGTTGTTTATTATTCCAGGTATAGAAGGCACCCATAGCAGGAATATCCATAAGACCACATCCATGCAAACAATCCCTGAAAGGTTCAGCTTCAGCGTCTGAGACATTCCCCCCTAACCTTTCATTGGTCTGGAGCACACAATTAAAGTTCCCTCCAACAGCCCAAGGACCATGGGTCTGATGAGAAATGCTTGTGAGACTTCTCCATAGTTCCTCTCTTTCCCCAACACCATTAAATGCATATATGATAGTATAGTAGAACTGCATCTGATTAAATTTATTCTTCACATGGCAATGAATAAATTGATCACCATATTGTAGAAATTGGATCTCATACATCTTAGGTTTCCAGATTACCCACACCCTTCCCCCAGGATGATATGAGTTATTGGTGGAAACACTCCATTCTGAAAAAATTTTATTGACTATACCATGAAACTTATTTGTTTTGACTTTTGTCTCTAGTAGACCAAACAGTCCAACATTATTAGTATGAAGAAAATTATTTACAAACCTCTGTTTCACTTCCTTATTCATCCCTCGGACATTCCAAAAACCAAAATTCATTAATCAGGAGTTGGAGGGTCAGTACCAGTATTCTCTACAGTCTTCTTAGGAGAACAGGTTGCTTGCAGATCTGCCATTTGATGGGGATTCACTTGAAAGGACCTGCTTTCCATACCATCCCCAATCCTAGTATCTTTGTATTGCCTCACAGGTGATATAGCCCCACTAGACAATACACTTGAATTTATATGAGGGGTACTTGCACTATCCACTTCCTCTCTTATTTTTGTGACTGGAGTAGTAGCAACTAATTCCTTTTCTGTTGTGACAGGAGGATCAGTTGACACAGATTGTGCCATATCCACAGCAGCATCCACAGTCTTTTTGATTGGCTGCCAGACCTTTTGAGGTATTTTCTGAATTTTTCCTTGTTGTGGTTGCTGTCTGTTTCTCCTACACTGGTCTTTCTCATGGCCTAATTGCTTGCATCTTGTGCATAGACTTGGTTTCCATTCATATGTGATGTCAATAGTCACCTTGTTCTTTTTCTCATCCAGAAAAGATATGCTATTAGGGAATACTTGACCCAATTTGATTTCAACCATAACCCTAGCAAACCCTAATCTTGTCTTCATCTCAGTGGCCTCATCACTTCGTATATAGTTTCCCACTAGATTTGCTATCTTGGGAAGACTCTTACCCCAAAATTTCAATGGCAATTTGTGCATTCGAATCCAGGCTGGAACTGCTTTGATCCCCTCCTTGGTCAGATCCACATCTGGCTGCCATGCCTTTAAAACTAGGGGTTTGTTATCAAACAGAAAATGCCCACTATTCAGTACAGATTGTTGCATTTCTTGTGTATTAAATCTTGCCAAGAATACTCCATTAGGTAGAAACAAAATTTTGTCAATAACATGTTTGTTCCAAATCCGTTTCAGGAAACCTTCCAGGATCGGCCATAGAGGGTTTGCCCCAACTACAAATCCTACCACTGCCTGCTGCCAATACTCAAGTTCAGATTGCACATCCTCCTCTGACAATTGCAACATATCAGGCTCCTCATCTATGATTTTAATGATTTGCCTGCCATGAACTTGATACCATGTATCCTCCTGATTCATGTCCTTTTCAGATGTAGTATCCTCATCACAGGTTTCAACTATTACCTCAGACAAATCAAATGGGGCTATACCAATTACCTCATTAATATTTTTGAATTTTTGGCCTTCATCAACACTTGGTTGACCCACTATTTTCGATTTCTCAGATTGAATAGCATTGGAAACCTTTGAATTTGTAATAGCAGATTGTTTCTTAGGGCTTGATTTATTAGATTTCCTTGTCATATTGATCTATGGAATTGACTTTACTTTTGTAATATGTTATAATTGTTGGTCCATTCCATATTATTAATGCCAATCACCATACTTAGTCCATTTTCCATGCTCCACTTTAGCCTTGATCTTCTAGTGTGTCATTTTAGCTCATTTTGCTAATTTCACCTACAAAACATGTCAATACACAAAATACACTAGAAACACTAATATTAGCTCAAAACACTAAAGATAAGTGCATAATAAAATGTAAATTAGAGCTAACATAGGGGTTAGAAATAGATAAAATATGCACTTATCAAACTCCCCCAAGCTAAGCCCTTGCTTGTCCTCAAGCAAGATCATCCCTTACATGTAATCCCAAATGGCTAATAAGCATATGACTCTCATTCCTAAACAACATGGGCATGAGGAAAAGCGACACATAGATGAGATTTACATGGCGGCGTAGCATAAATGACTTCAAGTGAACTTTTCGGCCTTGCAAGATCTTTAACTTTTGGACTCTCGCGGTACACTCAAACTCAATTGTGTTTTAAGGACAATTTTTGTGAATAAACACTCAACTATCCTCAACTTATAAACATGTGCCCGCAATCTAATATGGTAAACATTCAATTCACAAGCCAAACAATCAAATGCAAAGCAAATAATGAAGCCAAAAGGGTTCGAAGAAGGCTATATGTGACATGGGTAATAAGGGGGACA
>JAGPOY010008850.1:0-15978 GCA_018983105.1 Silene uniflora | reverse complement strand
GTATAACGACCCCGTTTCTCAATTCCACATAGCTTTCCCATCTCGCCTACACAAAATGTCAATAAAATATTAATAATACTAATATTATATATAAATGCAATTAATTATTAATTATTATTAAGACGACTAATTATTATAAATTAGTAATTAAATGAGCCTTTTAATCAATTAAGCACACAAAATAGAGTCGGAATAAGTTAGTAAGACGGGCTAAATCGTCCTAAATTAGGACGATATCAGTTAGGCCAGTAGGTTTATCTTTGATAGGTGTGCGATTTAGCCTGTCAGAAACCGTGTCATATAACAGAATACTACAAAATCAATATCTTATAATAATGTTTCTTTTTTGGGTAACATTAACTCTTAATTTTTTCTTAGGAAAACATATTCATAATGTACTGGTGAGATTAATCACTAAAACTTGAGAGAGACGGTCTTTCAATAAGTCATTGAGAGATCATTCTTCCGTACCCTTTTATTTGTGTTTCGTATCATTTTATTTGTATTTCGTGACCCTTTTATCGTTGATTGTGACATAGTGATTTCGTACCTATTTACATGATAAATGTACTCATTTTATCTTTAATCCTGATGTATACCTATTTTATTAGGTTTAATACCACTTTTTCTTAAATGTGTACAATAGTCTCTCAATAAGCTTATTGAGAGACCGTCGCTCAGAAGACCTACTCTTACCATACTCATCTTACATCTCCTCAACCACCGCCCTAACTCACCACCACATACTCCTTAACAAACGACCAGATGCCCCCTCCCTTTCGAAAAATCTCTCATGAACCCTCCACCTCTCGGAAAAGAAACCCCAACCCGCATTATTTTTCATATATATGCGTAAAATCTATGCCCTCCGGCTCAATGATTGAGTACCAATTGTCTAAATATCGACCTCTCTTTTCATATACTCCAATATTCGCGAATGGTGGAAGGGACGAGGAATATTGAAAAGTTTTTTTGGTAAAACGAGGAATATTGAAAAGTTAATAATGATTCACCACACCTTAATCCAAAACATAAATCCCCCTACTACTAAGAGAATAAAAATTCTAAAAAGTTTTCCCTCCAAACTGAGATTTTCCAACTAAACTATTATATCTTCTTAAAGCATGATTTTTCAATTAAATTCTATATTATAACTATAATATTTAATCAAAATAAATTAAAAGGGGTACAAAATTATAAAATACAAAATTGCTAATTTTTCTTATAAAATAACTTGATGCACACTTATTCTGTATAAAACAATAAAATTAACTAATATTATTAGCATTAAAAAATTCATTAACATAATATAAGAAAATTTACAAAATAAAATCATTAAATTTGTAATAAATAAAAAAATTCCATGACATACTCAATTTTTTTCATTAGTTTTAGTAGTTTAATTATTTTTCTCATATCAAAATATGATGAGATGAAATATGAAAATATTAAGGTATAAATATGGAATGAATAACTAATAAACTAAAAAGTAAAAATTCTATAAATGCCGCGCATTTATTGCGCGGGATTTGTACTAGTTCTTATTAAAAACGATTAAAATGAGTCAAAAACATAACGCTTAGGAAGTACGGACTATAAAAAGATTTGTCCCATGTTCCCATAATTCCATCTAACCAAGTGATGTGCTATTTAACCTATTTTAATCTTTTAGTGTATATTACCGACTTATTTTTGGTGCAATGGTATTTCTTTGCTAACGGGATTTTAACCCAGATCATAACTTAACTACCATCGTTAGGACCTATGACTCTATGAGGTACTTCGTATATAACTATATAACCGGCTTAAGAGAAACCAAGACAAATTGTGGAAGACGACAAACAAACAGCAGCATCTTGATAACCTGTGCGGAAAGTAATACACAGAAAAAAAAGAAAAGAATAAAAATCATAAAATCTTGTCATATTGTTTTCCTATTTCGGGAATTACTTTCCATCCGTACTCCGAATTCGATACAATTATCCACATTAATCCCTTCTTCATTTTCTTCCAATTCAATTCAGATTCCAAATCTCACCTATTTATTCCCAATTTAATCACCATCATCAATTTCAAATTCAATTAATTCAATCAATTCAATTAAATCTCAAATCAAACTTGATAAAAAACCCCCAAATCTCTCACTTTTGCACAAAAAATGGCGGATCAAGAGGAAGAAGAATTGCAGATGGCCTTACGAATGAGTATGGAACACTCACCATCGCCGGCGAGCAGTTCACCGCCGGAGCCGAAGCGTATTAAACCTAGAGACGTCGCCGGAGTATCGGAATCTCCGGCGGAGGAGTCGCCGGAGAATAAAAGCCGGCGAATGCAGCGCGAGCTGTTTGCTGCCGCAGCTGAAAAACGGGCGTCGATGATGGTTAGAAGCCAGCCGTCGACGCCTGCTGCGGCGGCTGTGGTTGCAGCGACCGAGGTCTCTGCGGCGGAGGATATGGTTAGTGAGAGTGAGGAGTTGGGAGAGGAGTTGACGGCGGCGGAAGCGAATGATTTGTTTAGAATTGTGTTTGGGGGAAGTGTTTCTAAGGAAATTCTTGCTCAGTGGACTAATCAGGGTATTAGGTACTCCCTCCGTCTCGATTATTTTTAGTCAGTGGCGGAACCAGGATTTGTAGTTAGGAGAACGGAAATCTCCCCTATAAGCCTTTATCCCCCCTCCCCCCAGTTTCCCCACTGTTTGTAGCTATGCTATTCTGCTTATTAGAATGTCTGTAGCTATGCAAAGTTTGCTTTTTTATATTGTATTTGATGTTGTTACTCGATTTATTGTGGAAGTTTGATTGTTTCCTAGGTTGTTGGATTATAAGGAGTTGATGTTTAAGCTTGGATAGAATAGAGACGAGAGAGGTTATTCTTATGTGATTGGGGAAGAAGATAGGTTTGATATTTAAGATTGAATAGAATAGAGACGAGAGAGATGTTTTACTCTTTTAGTAGCTAAATTGCTTTTAAGTCGAGAAATCACTAACAAAGGAAAGGAAGGGTTTTGCATGCCAGCAGATTAAAAAAATGGGTTACTGGATTTACTGAAATCCCAGCGAATCATGAGCTGATTCAGATATGTATTTCTGATTTTAGGTTTAATATGTATGTATTACAGTATCAAAGTGCTTATCGTGTATGCGTTTTACGTATACATATCGGAGCGTACTATGAGTTAGCCAATTATTAAAAACAGCGAAGACATAGATGTATTTGATAAAATAATCAGCCTTTCTAATTGAAACTAGTAGATAGTCTGTCTTTGGATGATCTATTAGGAAGTCTCACTGAGAAGCTTTTCTGTCGAGAAAGCAGTGACTGAAGAAGGGAGACTAGTTAAGCAACAAAGAACTTGATGTACTTTGGAAATATTGCTTTGTTGGAAATAATGTTGATACATTTGAAGCCTACTTTGTAGTTAAAAAGTGAGGGTAGATGGTTTTGTGTAGGAGATTTTTTGCCTGATAGGATAACTTGTTGAATTAGTGTTTGACGATAGATTTGAGCGCAGGCTCCTCCTTCAATTCTTAATCTTACGTATTTCGCACTTTTTGTTTGCATTTAAATGATTTAATAACGTACGAGTATTTTGGAAGGCTAGATTGGTTTCATTATTTGTCTCTTTGTTAGTCTTTCTAACCTGACTGATTTGAATTCTTAATGAAGGTTTAGCTCTGATCCAGAGACATCTATGGGACTGGTGCAGCACGAAGGTGGTCCGTGTGGTGTGCTAGCAGCCATACAAGTATGTTGAACCCTTGTTCGGTATATCCGTTTTTAGTAATGATCATGGGTTCTTTTACTTACTTTTCATGCATCCTCATGGACTTTTGTACAGTGCTGAACTTTGTTAACTAGGATCTGATGAATTTATTTGCTTCTATGTAGATGTACCTAGTCAGAGTTATTTTATCAGTTTTATGATCCATATCATGTAGCTAATGTAATTACCACATTGGTTAACAAACGGAACATGATGTTAGCTGTGACTCAAATGCCTTGATGATTGATTGTATATGGACTGATGTATCCAGTTTTTTTTCCTCCTATCTTGAACGGATCATTCTAGAATCTCTTGACTTTGTGTTTTTTATATTCTGGTGACTGTATGATATGGGAATTCTTAAATTGGGATTAGGGAGGTTATTAGGTTTCCGCCTGATGTACGAATTACCGAGGTGAGAGAGTTTAATATCCAGCTTTACTGTTGATTAGAGAAAAAATTAGAAATCAATCATACTTGCTTCCATAGGTGTCTCTGTTCGAATCTTGGAAGGTTGTTTACTACAATCCTTTTTCTTAATATGCTATGTTTAATTCTAAAAGGCATTCTTAAATGAAGACGTGTAAGCCCTATTTCAGTCCTTTATTCTTGATATAATACTGGCTGTCTTACGAAGTTCTGAAGCGAGAGAGGTTTATAATCCAGCTTGTAGAATTATCAGTGTAAACGATGCTTCACTTAAGATTCGAGAAAAATTTCGATTTCAATGATACTTGCTTCCATAGTAGTCTCTCTGCGTATCTTGAAGGTTCTTTACTACAAATTCTTTTCTTGGTAATTTGGCATGCTAAAATGCATTCTTAAATGAAGACATGGCATCCCTATTTCATACCTTTTATTCTTGATATTATAATGGCATTCCTTTGTTATGGAGAAACCTGGACAGTGGACTCCTAGAAGTATCATTCTTTCTTTTTCTACAATTAATTGAATGTTGCAAAATGCCGGCTGTATTCACCATCGTGTCACATCAAAACCTACTTCACACTCTAAGAGAAAGCGAATGGAGATACCCATAAGCAAAGGGCTATAGCTCAGTTAGGGAGAACACCTTGTTTACATGAGCGCTGATGTTTTAAGGGTAGTAGATCATGCAATCAAAGATCTATTTGAAAAATCGATGTCTTACTCTATGATTTTGAGGAAACAAAACAAAGGAATATACCCTCTTGTTGATATTCAGGAGGATCACAATATGGTTTCAGTTATCGAAAAAAAAAGTTGATAGAATGGAATGCAAGATAATGCAGTTTGTGTCGATCCAAGAATTTCTAAGAATTTAACCTAGTATTTGTTAGGCTCATATGAACCATAAAAATCTACTTATGTAGGTCACGGTTGAAATATGGCACCGGACGCTTATTTGCCCAACTTTATTTATAATGTTAGTTGTATTGAACTATTGATGGAAGTGCATAGATAAATTGAATTCATGAGACAGCCAGTTTGTGTGCGTGTTTATGCATGAGTGTGGCTCTCGACAAAATGGTATGGAGTCAGATTTAAATCCAAACTCAGATGATCTGAGGTCAGCTCGTTCTGGTCTATACCTCTTTGTAGTCCACTATTGGATTTGGAAATGCCAAAACTGAAATCAAGAAAAGACATTCGGTGTTGTTGTTTCATATTAGAAGGGCTCAATCTTGTCAAAACTAGACATTCGGTGTTGCTGTTTCATCTAACTTGTTACGACAATAAAATGAGTTGTAACAAATCTAACTGCGACAAGCCTACAAGGCTACAAATACAGTGAAAACACTCTCCAATATCTCGTATCAAATCATTTCAAGTATTTTTACCTATAAAAAAACTGATAGCTCATTAGGCCTTTAGTGATAACTAACCCTGAGTTCTGCTTAGTAACCAATTGATGTGAACTCCCATGTTCTGACCTTCTGATTATTTCAGTCTAGTATCCACTCAGTTTCAGCTTTGCTCATTCACTTAGAAGCTGAGTATTAGCTGTAGTTGAGCTTGATTCAAGTGTAGCTTGTCGTGAGAAAATCCTAGTGAAATGTTACTTGACTCGTCAACTTTGAAAGCCAGCTTTGTGCTCCCTGTAGTGGTGTAGTATAGTCCTGTAACTGACCTGAAGGCTTGTGGTACATAGAGGCATTTTCAGATCTTGGACCTGAACAAACTTTGCTGGACCTGACTAGAAATGATAATGACCACAAAAAACGGACAAAAGAAGAAATAATATTCTCATTATACGGAGCTAGTTTCTAAGATTGTAGTGCACATTTGTATTCTTAATGTGCCACCCGATCTCTAATTCATGGCTGTGATATCCATATCACAATCGTGTAATTCTTGGTTTCATCAAGGTCACCTTGAAAAGCTCTGATTTTGCAAAAGATGTCATATGCTTGGCTTGCTTTTAGTCTTTATGCTTTTCGTTCCTTGTGAATATTGCAGGGGTTCGTCCTTAAAAATCTCTTATTTCTCCCTGAAGAGTCGAGTGATATTGCATCCAAAACACCGCAAAGATCTTGGCATCGTGAATCGATGACGCCTGAAAGATTTGCGTCGATTCCGGAATCAAGGAGAAAAAGGTACATTGCATGTTTCTTAATACTCTTCCCAATGTCTCAACACAGTCTTCAAGACAACACTATGAGTCTAGATCATATTTTTTTGCATTTATATGTATGTTACTTATTTTGTCCAAAATATTATTCTGTGAAAGACTTTTTAGGTAAAAAATGCTCACATTTTGAAAATTTGAGCTTAAAAAATGGAATGTAAAGAATATTGAGAAATTTAGTGAGTAATGAGAGGCTACTAAACGTTAAAATGCCACTTTTGACTGTCGTAATATTGAAGACATGGTTGATTTCTTCGGTGCATGTTTATTAAGTAGATTTAATAATGTATTTATTCTAGCTGATATATGTTATTCTACAATGTGGGCGTGAACGTGAAATGTTGTCTTACAGGGCTCTTGTCAGAGGTATGGCGGAGATATTATTTCGCTGCGGAAGTAATAAAAAGGTGGTGATTGCAACTCTTAACGTTTTGGACAGTAATGGATTATGTGTCAATGAAGGTCCAAAAGATGAGGTATATTGAATAGTGTAATATTCTTATACTGTTAGTATAGTTGTTCTAGTTGTTTTCAAAGGAAACAAGCTTTAACTGTTATCAAGTTAATGCTGAAATCGGTTTACTCTCCACAGATTGTTCTACAAGCTCTAGAAGGCTTCTCAATGGAGTCTGCAGCAGATATGCAGAAAACATTGAGAGTAAGTACATACACTTCATCTGCAAGCGCAATTCAGAGGCTGGAGGCTTTCCTTCCTATTTTCGAGAGCCGAATGGGAGCGATGTTATTCCTTATCTCAGCATTGCTCTCTCGAGGACTGGTACGTCAGTTAGGTTGATGCTATGCATTTGTGCTGATGATTTTAGTACAATTATAGTGATGATTTTGGTACCATTATAGTATAGCTGTATTGAAATATTGTCAAATATCCGATTTTAACTTTTCTTCAGCTTTCAACTGTGCTGTGTATTCGATTTGGGAGTGAAAAGGGTAAATATTGTAACAAAGCAGTAAATAATATGGGCTGTGGTGCTATGACTTAGATTACTTTTGTTAGACAGTGATGATTAAAGTAGTAAGGCAGGGTCTTAAGGTTTTGGTTCTTCGGAGTGAATTTTGGAATTTAGCCCTAGATGCACCACTGAGCATTGGGTCTTAAGGTTTTGGTTTTTTGGAGTTCAGTTTGGAATTCCCCTCTAGACGCATCACTGAGCATTTTCACCATTTATCTGCTTTCAAGTATGACATTGCAGACTTGGTACAAATCCTCTAGTCCTCTCCCCAATTTTTTTTTTCTCCTTGAAAGGAAATATGAAATTTCTTGGTGAAATTACTAATTTCATTGCCCTACTCCATATTTCGTTTTTGGTTTTTACCGATGTTAAACTTTATTTTGTGTGGGGCTCCAATCTCCGTTCCTTGCATGGACAATCAATGCTCGTAGTATATGCTTGTTTGTGTGTGCTGTTACCTTGTTTATTGAGCTTGTTCTACCTTTTCTGGTTGCATTGTATTCTAAGATTGTAACTCTTTGACTCTTCTAAAAGTTTAAATACTTCCTGAATCCTGTGTATGATTTTCCAGGTTTCCGTTCAAGCTGACAGGGATGATCCAGGCCTACCATTAGTAACTGCCCCTTTTGGCCATGCCTCTCAGGTGTCTTTTCATCTCGCTTTTACAGTACAAAAATGCATGGGTGGGTCCATTTTATAATTCATGGGGCCTCGGTTGAAAGCTAATTTTTTTTGTATTACCCAATTTTTTTGGTTAAAGAAGTTGAAATTTTCTACTTTTACATAATTTTCTTTGGAAAATACTTAATGGGACACCGGGACGTCGGAAATAGAACCTTTTGGATCCACAGCTGATATCATGCCACCTTGGGCTGTCTCTTATTTCTTATGTATCACCCAGGAAATTGTAAACCTTTTGCTGAGCGGCGAGGCTGTTGCTAATGTGTTTGATGAGAAAATAGACTTGGGCGGTGGCATGTTCTTAAAAGGTGTATCCTCAAGCGTCGAAATAGGATTCCTAACGCTTCTAGAATCCCTAAACTTTTGTAAAGTTGGTCAACATTTGAAATGCCCAAAATGGCCAATATGGGTGGTCGGGAGCGAGTCTCACTATACCGTCCTCTTTGCTTTCGACCCTTCCGTTCAAGAAGAGAATGAAATGGAAGAGAGGGAATCTAAAATCAGAAGGGCATTTGATGCACAAGATCAAAGTGGAGGTGGTGGCTTCATAAGTGTCGAAGGTTTGAATCAAGTCCTCAAAGAAACAAACATAAACCTTCCCCAAGACAAGCTCGACCAGCTTCGGAACGCTGGCTTTGTGGTTTGGACCGAGTTTTGGCAAATTCTTTTGGACTTGGACAAACATTTGGGTGGTTTTAAGGATTCTTCAGGGTTAATGGGCAGGAAGGTGTTTGAGCTTTACCATTTTAATGGGATTGCTAAATCTGTCCCGATTGGCAACCAGGGTGAAACTCCCATGCAAAGACCACGGTTGACCAAGTTGAGAGTCTCAGTCCCACCTCGGTGGACAGCCGAGGAGTATATGGCAGAGGTGGCTGCCACATCTGCTTCTAGCGGGAATGATAATACCAAACCAGCTGGACCAGAGCCTCCTCAACATGCTCCGTTAGTTGATTGCATCAGAACACGCTGGGCGCGTGCTACTTGTAATTGGATTGGGGACACTCCAAGTATTGTGTGACTACAAAATTTGATCAACCACAACACCTGGATGCTCCCCGTGGTCGTTACCTCATAGTACATATAGACACCGAATTTTGGTGGATTGTTGTATTATTTTTTGTGGATTATTGTAACTATCGTATTTCAATTTGACTCAGTTTGTCGAGGATTATTAGGAAGAACTTGATAATGTCGATGACACATACACCTGTTGACCTTTCTTGATGAGAACTTTGGGTTAAGAAAACCCATATTTATCATACCATCTCAGGGAAAAAAGAGAATTGTAGGTAGCTGTTTACAAGCTTGTCATCCTTCTGCAGGTAAATTACAGTTGAAATTCAATTTTTCTGCAGGTAAATTACAGTTCAATTTCACTTCAAAAGTACTTTCCCCATATTTTAATAACTGAACATACTTTATAAGAGGTTTGGGCCTTTGAGAATTGATTTAAGCGGCAGTTCAAGGTGGTGCCGCGGTGGGTTGCAATGGCATAATTGATCGATATTCTCTGTCTCCCATTTTGTCATACATTTTATTTGAGTGGATTTAAGAAGATAATAAAACGGGAAGAACGAAGGATTCATGGTAAAAATTTACTAAATTTAGAAATATGTAGTAGCATCGGAAATTAGTTTGAAGAAATTGAGTCTCTTGTTTTAGGTCACTTATTATAGTTTGCACTAGAGTTACATTAAAACGCCGAAAAATGCAGGGCTGTCGATTGCTCTTGTGATGAAGCATTTGAAACAACGTTTTTTCAATGATCTTTTGGTCTCTTCTTCTTTTAAGAAAAAGATGAAAACAACGGTGGAGATGAAAAATTTCAGTATAGATGAACAGAAAATGGTGCAAGTTAAACTTGAAAAATGATCAAAAAATTTAAACTAAAAACTTCGAAATTTTCATACTACATTGAACCCGAACGCCCCTAGTAGTCCCTACCTCCGGTCCTCCCCTATCGGATGAAACAAGAGTAAGAGCTGAAATTGGGAAAAGCTGTCAAGCTGAGAACAAAACCAAAAGAGGGAAGAATAAAGAGAGGATGAAATTTGACTATTGAGAAACCAAGGAATGGGGTCCAACTTCCTAAATCATGCAACTCAATACTCAACATGTGAGTGAGAGAAACACTAGACCGGGGTACATACGTGGTAACTGGTATGTCATATCGCCATAACAAATTACTCCGTCTGCGCATAAGTGAGCAGTATTTTACTAACACAAATTCTTATTTGTAACGGGCGATATTCGTCATAAGCTTGTAACGGGTCAAATAATATACAATTCGTAGATAATGACAAACCATTTGTAATTCCCTATACACTCTTACTATTGTCTTATCTACTCATGTGAGTGATACTTGATCTGTCACAAGTTTGTAACGGATATACCTGTCACAAGAGAGACTTATTGCGTATTAAAATGAGCTGAAAATAGATTTGTGGAGCCATGGAGGGAGTATAATATAAAATCGTATTATGATACGTTCCCTTAAAAAGTGATCATTTTATGATAAAAAGTGATTTGTTTTTCGTTATTATAAACTACAACTTTTAAAAATACGTGCGTTTCAACATAAAATGTTTACTGTTTATTTATTCAAAGCGTCTTGCTTGTGACAGTCTGACAGATCTGCCCGTTTTCAATGAAAATTTGTGTTATCATAATGGTCGCGTTTTTTCCCGACTTAAAAGAGGTAAGCTGAACTTAACTGAATGATGCTGAACTGAAAACTCAACCGAACTAAATTAAGCCAAAAACCCTGTGCAATAGGCACACATTAACTAATCCCCTGCCCGTCAATAGTATACATTTGCTTTATTTCCTTCTCACTAAATAAAGTAAATAAAAACTACGGAGTATTAACGGACACAAATGAAGTAATAAAGTAACAGACTGTCATAGACAAATGAAATTACGAGGGCTAAGGTAAGAGAACAGTGGTCTATGAAGCGACTCTCGATACTTTTCGTAATCGACAGAATTGTGGGTCAAATTTTTCAGAAGTGTTTACCAATTACGGTAGGTCTTGCTTACGACGGGTCGGATCTTGCGACGGATATTTTGTGAGAGGAAATGGGTAGAGGGGACAAGGTGGGCACCCCCCATGTGCTTCTCCACTCACCCTTGATGAGTATTTTGTGAGAGAATATGGTATCCATCACTCATTTGTGACGGATAGTGTCTGTCACAAATGAGAATTTGTGTACTAATTATATTAATCAATTTAAGTCTTGTTTTTCAATGTTTGCAGATTTCGGTGAAAACGACAGAAATTCACCTCGAGAGTAATATACATTCTCCTATAACAAATTTTTATTTGTAACCGACGATATCCGTCACAAGTTTATGACGTATCAAATAAAATCCACCTGAAGACAAGCCTTTTGTAATTACCTAGGCACTCTTATTTTATCTATCCATTGTAGCTAATTTTTGACTTATAATAAACTTGTGACGGATATATCTCCGTGACAAGCATCACTTAATTGTACTCCTATAGTCCTATTGACCTTGTTTATTCATTAATACCTTAGATTCCATTCTAATCTAATTCTACCTTGTACGTTCTCTCTTCCTTGTTTTTGGCCTTGTCCCCCCATCTTAATAGTCTAATAATGCTTGCTTCTTTGCATTATGTAATCAAGGTTCACAAGAACCCACTTCCGGAATAATACTGTCATGTGTAAACCTGGTAAAACTGACTCGATTTGTACTCAACTCTAACTCAAAACAAAGTAACTGAATTACACGCGGAATACTTGAATTGACTCGACCCCATTCGATCTGATCTGAATGTTTATCAAAATCAAATTTATGAAATTTTATCATTCCTCCTAATACATTAAAAAAACACGATGTTAAATGTGATTTTTCCAAATTACATAGCGAACGTATTTCTAAAAAAAAAAAAAAACCGATAACAATATCGTTGTATAGCCGTGGTTTTACACAAACCCTTGTGTAAAAAGGCTGACGATGATCGAGCATTGGCGTCTATACTCTATAATAAGGGTCCACTTAATTATTTGATTTGTCACACATATGACATATCTCATTCATCTTATTATAAAAAAGTGCTTAAACATTTTAGTCTCAAATCCAAACACAAAATTCCATTACATTTTCATGACATAGCATTATCAATTATTATTATCAATAATAATGGAGATAAAAGAAGATGGTTTCTTAGAAGAATTAGTAGGTCTAACTAGAGAAACATGTACTCCAACCGATGAATTCAACGGTTTCTTTTCTCCGACACCCGACCAAGCAACCGCTTGGTCGGGTGCAGATTTCGGGAATCTACATTCATCAACTGCCAACTCTTCGTATGAGTCTTTTTCATCCAGCTTAGACTGTTCAGCCTTTTATCCTCACCCCTCGCTTTCGGTTAACCCGTTTACCGGCCCGGAAGGGGAATATTCGGTCTCTTTGTTGGACATTCCTACTACATTCAATACTGGCCTGTGCAGCATTGAGAATAATAATAATAGTACTACTAGTCCTACTAGCGGTATTACTAAGGGTAAGGTTAAGAAGGTTCATGGTCAGCCTTCTAAGAACCTTATGGCGGAACGAAGGCGGAGGAAACGGTTAAATGACCGTCTCGCTATGCTTCGATCCGTCGTCCCTAAGATTAGCAAGGTAATTTAATGTTATTTACTCGCTCCGTGTTTTTTTTTTTTTTTTATTTGTCGTTTTAGAATGGTGCACATGAATTAAGAAATTATTGTATATTGATAATTATACTAATTAGGTATAATAAATAATCTTCGCAATTTTTTTTATGCGACCATTAGAGATAGTGGTCACTTTTTGCCAAAAAAACACGGAAAAGTCCAGCTGAGAATTGTAGAAAAGCTATAATACTAATTAGGTAGAATAAATAATCTTCGCAAATTTTCTAGTGCGACCAAGTAGAGAGTGGTCACTTTTTGCCAAAAAACACGGAAAAATCCAGCCTATAGGAGAATTATTGCTTTTTCATAGTCACTAGTGTTGAAAATTGTAGAAAAGCTGTAATACATGAAAAAATGTAAAACGACAAATCATAGGATCGGCTATTAGGTAAGGGGTTCGATTCTTGTCGATGATGTGATTAGTTAAGTTGTGTGTGCAGATGGATAGGACATCGATTTTAGGAGATACAATTGATTATATGAAGGAGCTGCTAGAGAAGATTAATAACTTGCAAGAAACTGATGATGTTGGTTCTAATCAATTCAATGTTGTTGGTATTTTTAAAGATGCTAAGCCGAATGATCTTGTCCGAAATTCACCCAAGGTATCTCTCATTTTCGCTCGCTACTCCGGTCTGATTTTCTCTGTCATTTCTTATTGTCTAACTGCGCCAATGTTTAGATTAGTTTTTAAGAGTGATCAGTCGAGTACACGCATAATGCCTGACACTAACTAAAAACTTACTGTAAGATAGGGAAATTGCGCTCGTTCCATAAAGAGTAAGGAGTAGCCATAAGAGAACAGATGAGCCAATTTGCTCAATTTATGCTTTGAAAGTTTGAACTAATAGTTTTACGCTTTATCCCAAATTCCGATCCCAATCCAAGTAAATATACACTGCAACACCTCATTAGAAAATTGACATCTGAAGAAAAAGTGGTTAGAGGATTCAGTATCAGTTTTGCAAAGTAAGTATCTGTGACATAGCAAAAACTCCGTCTCATCAAGTTATAAATGGTGGCAAGACGGATTTGCGCTACTAAATGTGACCATGAAAGCATTTCTAGGAATAACCACTTGATGACATACTGAATTTGTCCGTAGTTTTGCCTGCATTCCTTCACTGAACATGTCACATAGGCTCTTTTTTCTGATTGCAGCTTACCCATATGTGTTCAGTGCTCAACGAGCGTCGAGCTGTTGGGCAGATGCACCTGTAATTGGGGAGATTCTCCAACAGTCTTTGAGACTTTAGGATATACATCTGAATCCATTTAGTCCAAATGGATTCAGAACCTTTACCTGATCAACACAACCACGAGTCCACGAGTAATGAAAGTTTTGTTTCAACCCTAAGGATATCTTGAATGTTAAAGGCTCCATCTTTACGAGTTCTACACACATAATCCCATTCAAAGACCGTCATCTTTTATATTTGTCGTGGTAAGTGGTACCCCCATAAAAATTGACGACACATCTTGTCAATAGCTTTCACCATCCCTCTGGGTAGAACCAGGCACGCACACCAGTAGTTTTCGAGACCAGAAACTATAGAGTTATGCAGTTGAACTCTTCCAGCATAGGAACTAGCTTTGAATATTGCAAGTAAATCATGTTGTCCCCAAGTATTTAAAGGGCAAAATTTCAGTTTTAACCTCGAGATTAACACCCCCGAAATAGATGCTAGTCTTGGAGGGGTTAGGCTTCAATTCTGAGTAACCAGAGAACTTGTTAAGACATGCCATAGTTATAAGAGAGTCCGAGAGGAGATATCTACTCTCGTGAAAAGCAGCAAATCATCTGCAAAGACAAGATAAGTGAGACCAATTAAGGCAGTATTAAGCTACACTTCGGATGAAAACTAAACTGCGGATAATCTTTGGTTGAGGCCAGCTATTATAGTTATTCTTAATAGTTCCTTAGTAACTACAGTTTGAAAAGCTCGATAAAATGGTGTTTATGTTTAAACTGAAATATGACGAAAGCAGAAAGAAAGACATGTCCATCCAATTTACTGCTATTATTAAACCAGCCTTACAGAGTTACAGGCAATCAGGTATATCAGCGAAGTTAGTATATTAAGTGATTGCTCACAAATGAATAATTTGCAGTTTGATGTCGAAAGGAGGGAGTCGGATACAAGGGTTGAGATGTGCTGCGCCGGTAAACCAGGTCTACTACTGTCAACTGTTAGTACACTAGAAGCCTTAGGCCTTGAAATTCAACAATGTGTTATAAGTTGCTTCAACGATTTCTCGCTGCAGGCTTCTTGCTCCCAGGTACGTCAATATTCTTTTCATTATTCTTCGACTGTAAATGATCTTATTGGCTAAATTCCGAGTTCATGATTACTTACGAAATGGAACAGGGTTCACTACTGGGTTCTGAGGATATCAAACAAGCTCTATTCCGAAATGCCGGGTATGGAGGAAGGTGTTTGTAGGAATATGGGAGTAAATACGCATTGTTTACTAGAGCTATCATGCTTGTAAGACGTAGCGATTCGACAATCTTTTTTATCAGCTGCTTTAATTTGGCCATCAAATAACACGATTTTAGACCTCTAACGCCTGGCTTCGGCTTTCATGAATTGGGCCTTGTTTGTTTACAGTCTCGCAAGTTTTGCAACTATTGGATTTTAATTGGGACCATTATTGCCATTGCTTGTCTGGTTCATATGTCATTAGTAGAATTTTTTGGTTAATTAACGTTAATTAGCAAAATAATTAGGTAATTAGCATTCACTTGAACTTATTTGGGTCTATAGTGTCCACGTCAGCACTTTTTATTTTTTTCCAATTTTTATATGAAACCGTTAAGAAACTTAGCGGCTTCACTTAATTTTTTTTTTTTATATAAAAGGCAAAACCGCTAAGAATCTTAGCGGCTTATCATATCAGTTGTGTCATATTATAGTGTACCCATGCAAAGTTGGAAAACTTTTGGAAAATTCTTGTGAAAGCCGCTGAACTTCTCAGCGGTCTTTCCTTGAATTATTATTATTATTTTTTTTTTTTAAGATAACAGATACACATATTTGGGCGATAATATTTTGCAAAGCCGCTAGGTTTCTTAGCGGCTTGTATAAAAATTGAAAAATAAAATAAAAAATGATGACGTGGACACTATGAACCCAAATATGTTAAAACTAACACTAATTCCCTAATTAACTCGCTAATAAACACTCATTAACCAAAAAATTCTCATTAGTAGGGCTGCAAACCATGTATATAAAATCGGTCGCGTATATGGTTAGTATATTTCGT
>JAGPOY010008818.1:3010-14652 GCA_018983105.1 Silene uniflora | reverse complement strand
GAACTTTAATGGCCAGAATAATCCATCTGTGATGGACACAGAAGTTCTTAGAATAAGGCGCTTTATGAGAGACAAAATGTGAGTTTTTTTATCTTCAATATTGTTACACTCGCAAACTACGACGCCCATATACAAAACGAGAGGTGGATAAATACACTCTCAAATTGATAATTACGTTCTCAAAGTGTCATGCATTTTAAAAATAGAAGTCTCATGTTTCTAGTTACTAGTTATGTTCTTTGATGAGTATGGCATGTCAATAGTCTTTGGTTGTGGCGGTGTATGGCTTGTTCAGAAGAACTATCAATGGTATCTAAAGGTGTAAAAATATCAAGTGTGGAAGTAATTTGTGTGGGCATCATTTGTTGGGATTGTTGGCATATAATATGAGAACGGTTTTTCAGCGTATATTGTTCTATCAATGGACCCAATCTTTGATTGTGGTGGTGTATGGCTTGTTCAGTGTTTCCTACATGCTCTGAAGAACTAGCAATGGTATCTAAAGTTGTAAAAATATCAAGTGTGGAAGTAATTTGTGTGTGCATCATTTATTGGGATTGTCCGCATATAATATGAGATTTGGAGAGGCAAGTTGGTTTGTCCTGTTTCGGTTTCTTGTTACAAGCAATGGGTTAATTTTTTAGGTGTATCCCTTCTTTTGTTTTTCTTCGCAAACAGTATAATTTTATTGCACACTTTAGTTTGGATGATAGGACTCAAATGCTTTCTATAATTTCTCTTATTGAATGCAAATTACTTGGCGACTAGCTTATTTCATTGAAAATCTATTTTTAAAACGATCGTATCACGTATGTGTCTCTGTACTGCTTTAATCATTAAGCTACCTGCTTGATTGCTTATTATGGTTTGTGCTATGCGGCTGTTGCTACATGTTATCGTGATTTCAAAATGCAAACAAGCTGTGTTAGTTGTTAAACATTCACCATTCATGGAGATGGTCCTTTGAATCATTGGTTTATCATTTTATACTCCGTATTTTGTTTGATCATTCCCGTAAATGATAATGAAATGTAATCTTGCTGTATCCAGCTATGAGACTCTCACGCTGAGACAATCACAGCCCAATGAGGCTTTTTCCAAGAGATGTCAAGATATAACAAAACGCTTGGAAGAAGGGCTTTTTAAGTCGGCTACAACAAAGGTATATTTTTTTTTATTCCTTCCATCTTTTGTTTTGATCCTGGGATAGTGGGATGTCTTGTGGTGTTTTCTTTTGATCAGGTTTTCCTGTCACTTAATACGGTCTCTTTTCTAGAGCAGGTTATATTTATGAAGAAAGTCAGTTTGTTGTTTTGTTTCTTCCATTGTGGTGTCAGTTTTTGAGGATCAATCTTCTTATTAATCTCGTATGTTTCTTATTCACATTGGTTATTAGGAGGAATACATGAACATGAATACTCTTGAGACCCGCTTGCAAGCGTTGGTTAAACGACCTACACCAACTAATTATGCGCCTCAGCATTCACAATTTATAAATGCTACCATTCCTGGTGCTACAATGATGCCAACTCCTGGTATGCCACAAAATGGAAATCCTAATGTTAATGTCCCATCGGCTGTTGCTCCAACTATGATGACAGCTGGCACCGATGGTAGCATGTCATCCTCAATTCCAAACACTGGAAACCTACTGTCTACTGTAAATGGATCATTTTCTGGTATGCATGGTGGTTCTTTCCGTGCAGGTGAAGGTATTTATATGTTTGCTTTATTTTAGGTCTGTTTTGTTACTGCAATGAGACATTTCGGACTTTTTCAGACAATTGTTTTTGCAGGATCTTTATCAAATGGTTACCAGCAATCAGCATCAAGCTTTTCCATGAATTCGGGTGGAAACAACATGATGACTGGGCAGAGACCTATGAGCCAAATGATGCCGACTCCGGGATACAGTGGCAGCAATAACCAAACGTTAATTAATCTGGAGAACTCTAACAAGGGTATGTTTTCAGGTGCTGACTCTCCTGTGGTATCACAACAGATGCCCCAAAGACAAGCTAGTGGTCAGAACAGCCGCATGTTACAGAATCTTGGCAGTGGAATGAGATCTTTATTGCAGCATCGGTTCCAAAACGGTACTTTGAACAGTGGATTTGGAAATAGTGTTCAAATGGTGAACGGTTCTGGGTCGTCTGATACCTATTTGACCGCACCATCATTTGATGCCTCTTTTAGACCTTTGCTACAACCACAAGATGCACTTCAGCGGCCTGCTGTACAAGGTTCTTCATATTTCCTTTCCTACACACATTTGTATGGGTCGGTTGGTTGCATACAAATATACAATCTACCCATTTGTTGCTGTACTCAGTACTCATATTATAATCGAATTGACGACTTGTTTGTATGCATACAATCATCTTACACAAGGATTACTGTGCGTTTTCTCTTTGGTGTTCTTGAGGGCTGTTGCTTTCATCAACATCCATTGGATGTAACTTGTTTGCCTTGCAGGTGATTCTTCGGGACCTGGAAATTTCTACAATACTGGGGCTTCAGTTGAGTCATTGATGAATAATCAGAATGTAAATCAAGTAAGATCGTCGTCTACGCCTAGATCCAGTCCCCTTGTAAACGTCCAAATGAATTCGCAGCCTTTACAGTCAGCTTCATATATGAGGCCTCACTCGGCTGAACAAGACGAAATAGTAAATTTTCAGTCAACGCTGACACCGGTAGAAAACCACTCGCAGTCTTCTACTACTCAGTATCAACAACATGTTCATCAGATACCATATCAGCAACAGTCTACTACATATGGTCAACAAAGGCAGCCAACTGAGATGACTCAGACTTCTGTAAAAAGTGAGACATTTCAGTCGCAATTTGTATCTGACCATGGTAATCACGTGAATTCTGAAAATGGAATGGAGCACCAAAATGAGATTTTCCAGCCACAAGGTTCTTCAGAAAACCTTCCAAAGAATTCTCAATTCCCTTCTCTTCCTTCTGCTTCTCAGGACATGCACTCAACACTCATGCAAATTCATCAGCCAATGATGACTGACGAACATACAAACGAGTTCAGTACCCAGCCTTATGAAGCTCAGCCAGAAGCATTACTTAATAGTCAGTGGCATTCTATCAATGATAGAACATCATTGGCTGGAAATTTATCCCATGAACATGTCCAAGAGGAGTTCCGCCATCTAATTGTTGGGCATGATGAAGCTCCCTGCATTAATTTGTCTTCTGAAGTCTCTAGTAATGGCCAAATTGTTGCTCCTGGAAGCATAGTAGATCAACCCAGGTTAGGTTGTGATGATGGTTCTTTAAACGAACATCGTGACAGAAATTATCGAAACCAACTAAAGTGGCTTTTGTTCTTACGTCATGCACGTTGGTGCAAAGCCCCGGCAGGAAAATGCGCGGAATCTCGTTGCATTATGGCACAACAGCTGTTAGAGCATTTGGATAGCTGTAAGGCAGTTACATGCTTATATCCTCGGTGTGCTCACACAAGGAGACTTCTTGCTCATCAAACAAATTGCAGGGAAATCAATTGTCCTGTTTGTGTACCTTTCAAGAAGTTTATATATGTGCAGAAAAAGTTGCGTACTTGCCAGGATTCGGATGGGTTGCAGCGTTCAATAAGTAAACCAAGTAAATCATCTGAAACCGGAGAACCCCAACCAAAAGTGACTGTACAGCCCACTGAAAAAGTTGTTGAATCTCCAAAGAATCAGCCTTTTGTTAAACGACTGAAGTCAGAGCTACCTTCTCAATCTCTTGTGCCCGAGTATGGGAGTATGTTTGCCCCGGTTAATGGTATTACCTCATCTCATGCTCCCCACAGTGTGCAGTCAAATGAGTATGAGAAAAATGACGACTTTTTGCATAACAAGTATGAGTATCCAGATTTGAAGGCAGACAATTCCAGTGGGTCACTCCATAATCAAAATGGTACTGAGATTAAAAACACAACTGCTGACATTGGTTCCAGCCACCGGAGTGGATCTGCCTTAAATGATACCAGTTCGTTGCCTATGGAAGAAACTGTCAAACTTGAAAACGATAATGGCCAGTTCAAGCCAGAAGAGGTGGTTCAACCTTCTGAACAAGGAGCTGGAACAAAGTCTGGAAAGCCAAAGATTAAGGGTGTATCTTTAATTGAATTATTCACTCCAGAGCAAGTTCGGGAGCACATTACTGGCCTTAGACAGTGGGTTGGGCAGGTCTGTCACTCCCTTGGGTTTATTTATTTCACTTGTTTATGTGGCCAATCTATTCTGGTTGATTTTCACGTTTTCAGTGATATCTGATTACTTGTTAATTTGGGTAGTCATTGTTAGTTTGTTACATCATCTTGCTGCTGAATTTTTCTGGGACAGGTTTGGCTATGATATTCACTCCTTGAATAGTTGGACTTTTTGCTGACGGTTTTTCATACTACTATTTTTGAATCATTTGGTGTGCTGTAGTTCTTGGAAGTAGGAACAATTTTATTTATGGGTCATCTGGAAACAATTTTCATTTTCACTAGAGACAAATTACCACTCTTTGGTTCTGCTATATGCTTGCATAAATTGTACTCATTTTTAATTGTGAAGTTGCTGCTATTTGATTAAAATGAAGATCCAATATTTATTATAGGTCATTCAGAAGTGTCTCTGTATTTTAAACACATCCGTAAGGCTGCATACATAGCTTATTAGTTATTACTATGTCGTGACTGTGCTCAAGCCCCTCAAGGCACCACGAAATTGTTGTTGGTGGTCATCCGAAACAACCTCGCTATGTTAAGATTTTACCTTTTACGTGGTCATCAAAGGGCGCCTTTTAGCAGTGAAAAAGGTTCCTTATTGATGGAGCGACTTTGATCTCCTTTACAGATCCTTATATGTACCTTGAATTTTGAGAATATGAAGGTTTATATTGTTAGATACTCCTCCTATTCAGCTCCAAGTTCCCCAAATTCAAAATCTGCTCACGAAAAAGGTGGGACCGGTGCACTTGGATTTGAATGGAAGGAGTATGAGCCAGGTGAAGGTATGGGATTTGGGAAAGCTAATGTCACGTGAAGCGTTATTCTTGTACATTAATGGCACTGTCACTTTGACATTGCACACCTTAAAAGAAAATCTGGCATAGTCATCTTATCAGAGTTGACATAAAAGGCTGAGAGTAATTAGTTACTTACAACTACCTTTTTCTGCTCGTGTCATCTTGTACAGAGCAAGGCAAAGGCAGAGAAAAACCAAGCAATGGAACAAGCAATGAGTGAAAATTCCTGTCAGTTATGTGCAGTTGAGAAGCTTTCCTTTGAACCACCACCTATTTATTGTACTCCTTGTGGTGCTCGAGTTAAACGAAATGCTCCTTATTATACCGCGGGAGCTGGTGATACACGACACTACTTCTGTATTCCGTGCTATAATGAGACCCGTGGCGATACAATAGTTGTTGATGGAACTGCAATGTCCAAGGGAAGGATGGAGAAGAAAAAAAATGATGACGAGACAGAAGAATGGGTATGTTATTCTTCAATCTCGACTCATTTAGATTCATTTGACTTCTTAGATTTATTTGTATATATCAGTATTGAATGTTTAACATGCTCTCCTTTTTTTATTTATATGTTCATTTTTTTCTTTATTATTCTAACTCTGTCTTTGAGTGACGCGTTATTCATTCTTATGCTATTTGTTGCAGTGGGTGCAATGCGATAGATGTGAAGCTTGGCAACATCAGATATGTGCCTTATTTAATGGAAGGCGAAATGATGGTGGTCAAGCTGAATATACATGCCCAAATTGCTATATACTAGAGGTTGAACGGGGGGAGCGCACACCATTACCACAGAGTGCTGTTCTTGGGGCAAAGGATTTGCCAACAACTGTTCTTAGTGATCACATAGAGAAACGACTATTTAAGCGATTGAGACATGAGAGACTAGAAAGGGCAAGAAGCCAAGGGAAAAGCTATGATGAGGTACTCTTTATTGGCACATTGCTGATGTATAATTATTTGTTAATTTGTTTGATCTCTTGCTACCACATTCCTGATTAGTACATTTGATTTGTTTTGACTTCTGAGATTAACCCTAATAGAAAATTCAACAGAAGTGTAATAGTTCTGTGTGTTTATTAGGTTGGCTTAGTTTATTTTGCGAAATTGTAATTTGGAGTTTAGTGCTCCACTCTTTCTGAATTTAAGCATTTTTCTTGTAATTTAGATTTTAGTGCTCCACTCACACTGTAATTTTAACGTTTGTTTCTCTTTATAGACAAGATAACTCACGATTGCTTGAGAGCTTAATTTTCTTGCTCTTTTCTTGTCAATAGTTTCACCCCCTCGTGTCTTTTGGTGCATGGCGTCACTTTCTTTGGTGTCTTTTAATCGATAGCATCTATTAGTAACTTATTTTCTTTGATCTTCTTTTAGCAATCATGCCATTCTTTCTCGATGACACATCTATATGAGATTGATTATTAAATATATTTCATGACATAAAATGTTCCTTTTTGTGAATGAGATATGCTATAGAGAATGGTTAAGAAGTGCTAGGACCTTAATCTCAGGCTATAGTGTCCTAGACATTTCTTTCCTAATTTGTTTGCAGAGCTATACCTTTTGCAGTTTATAGAATGCTGGATGAAAAATATTATTGGAAAGAATGTATTCTTAGCTATTGCAGTCTGTGTCATCAATAGCCCTATGATTTAAGAATGATTGATGTTTTTTGTTTGTTTGTTTCATCTGGTAGATTTCTCTGATTCTGTATGTGAAATTGTCATTGTCAGGTTCCGGGAGCAGATGATATAGTTGTTAGGGTTGTGTCCTCTGTTGATAAGAAGTTGGAAGTGAAGCCACGTTTTCTTGAGATTTTTCGCGATGAGAATTATCCTATGGAGTTCCCTTACAAATCTAAGGCTTGATTCTATGCTCTTTTTCTTTTTTCTGTAGCTTTTATCATACCTTGCAAAGTCCTGTGGTGTATCAGAGTGTGATTAGAATCTGCTTTTTCAGGTTGTTTTGCTATTTCAGAAGATTGAAGGAGTTGAAGTGTGTCTATATGGCATGTATGTTCAAGAGTTTGGCTCAGAATGTCTTCCTCCAAATCAACGTCGTGTTTATTTGTCGTACCTCGATTCAGTGAAATATTTTAGGCCTGATGTAAGAGCAGTGACTGGAGAGGCTCTTCGTACATTTGTTTATCATGAGATTTTGGTGAGTCTTGTATCTTTGATGTTTATATCCATTGTGCATTTTAGTTTTAGTTCTAAATTTCATTGATCAAGTATGATTGCTAATTCATTTCACATGCTCATTAAATCATTTCACCATTGAAGATTGGGTACCTTGATTACTGCAAGAAGCGGGGTTTTGCAAGTTGTTACATATGGGCTTGCCCTCCTTTAAAGGGTGAAGATTACATCCTCTATTGCCATCCTGAGATCCAGAAGACGCCTAAATCTGATAAACTGAGGGAGTGGTATGATGATTTTTCCAATAATGTATACTCCGTAGAATTTGTTACCCCTTGTTCATGTGGATATTATTTCATACTTTAGTATGTCCCTACCAATAGTTTTCATTTCCTTTTTAGGCATGTGCTGTATAGCGCATAATGAATACGAAGGCTTATTCAACCTCTTGCTTCTACTTACATAAAAACCAATCCAAAGGCAACCGTAAACAAGCAGCGGGAGACACAGAATATTTAGTTACTAACATTAGTGACTTATCTTGGTTGAACACTTGCTTCTTAATTCAATTATATGGATGATTCTTGCTCAGGTATTTGGCAATGCTTAGAAAAGCTATAAGGGAAAATATCGTGGTCAACCTTACTAATCTACATGATCATTTCTTCATGAAAACTGGCGAATCCAAGGGAAAGGTTACTGCAGCCAGGCTACCATATTTTGATGGTGATTATTGGCCTGGTGCTGCTGAGGATATCATCAATCAGATTAATGAGGAAGAGGAGGCTAGGAAACTGAACAAGAAAGGAACGATAAAAAAGACGATAACGAAGAGGGTTCTTAAAGCATCTGGACAATTGGATCTCTCCAGTAATGCGTCCAAGGATATTATCCTTATGCATAAAGTAATGTTCATTACACTATTATTGCCTATCTACATATGCATAGTTGCTACTTGCTTTTGTCTTGGTTCTACCGGCCATTATCATGTTACAGCATTAATCTCTTTCTCCTTTTAATTGTTGATATTCACCAAGAGCTCGTCCCATCGTGGACATCTTGTAGTTATCAAGAACTCACATGTTGGGCGAGGGTAGTGATTAAGCTGATTTGTATTTATCATTTCACTGTGGCAATATACTAGTCCATGTTTATTTTTCGTATTGCAATAATACACTATGTAAAATAGTCATGGTTGATTTATAGTGTATTTTCATATTACTATTTTTTGGAAGTTGTATATTGTATTTTTGAGAAAATATTTGTCAAAGTTGAGAACATTTGGCCGCCAAAGTCAGATTGGGACACTATATTTGGGATAAAGCGAGTAATTGACAATCAGCCTATGTTGCTGCATATTATTAATTAAAATTCTCCCCCTTTTACTTAGGAATTGATCCATTTTCATTTTCTGTCTAATAGATGGAATTTGCCCTTTTCAAAATTTGGCAAATATTTGGATTTTACCCATCTTTTTTAACCTTGTCATTTGAACTAAAGTAATACATATATCTAATGGCCCACCTAATGAACCCTCGTTATTCCTTTCTTACCGTAAGTCCGTAACCATTTATCTACTTCACATGTTCTCTTACATCTCTGTCAAAAGCAAATGGGGTAGTTCCAAAGATCGAGTAGGAGGATCTAATTCTTTACTTGTTTTTATTTGTCCTGCAGCTGGGTGAAACAATTGCCCCGATGAAGGAAGATTTCATTATGGTCCATCTGCAGCATGCATGCACGCATTGTTGTGTGCTCATGGTATCTGGAAATCGCTGGGTCTGTGAGCTATGTAAAGGTTTTGAACTTTGTGACAGGTAACGTTTTCGCTTAGCATGGGTTTTGTTTATGTTTTTATGTTTATGTATCACTGACGAGGATTTTTTATGGCCCAAATTGAGGAGGTCTTGGAAGGGTGTGGTTTGCTTACTTTTTTGGGCACATCATCCTGCACTTTTTTTTTATCCTTTTTCATTTGGTATTCTGACTGTATTTATCTGCAACGTTTTTTGGTGACCGTAGTTAATGGGGAGGTCTTTGAGGGGTTGTATCATAGTAGCTATTCAACTATTTTTTTGGGGAATATTATCTTTCAGTCGTTTTAGCCTTTCTATTCCCTTTATCCCGTATATAGTTCCAATTTGACTTTGCCAACCCACGTCAAGTTAGAGTGTTCGACTTAGTTTCTCCAAAAATGTGGGGAGATATTATGTTCAATTTTAGTTATCAAAGGAAATATTTTATTACTATCATTTTTGGAAACTTGTATATATTGTATTTTGAAAAAAAAAAATCTTTGAAGTTGATATTGGCCACCAAAGTCAAATGAGGACAATATAAAATTATTCTTTTGGTGTAGCAGTTCTACCCTGTATTGTCCAAGTCTCAAGAGCAACATTATACATTGTTTCTAATGTTTTGATGTTTGCTTGAATTGACTGTTATGGTAAAATGTAATGTTCTACTGCAGGTGCTATGATGAAGAACTCAAGCGTGATCTCCGAGAAAGACATCCCGTCAATCAAAAGGATAAACATGTTTCTTTCTTCAAGAAGGTAAGTTAATAGTCTGTGGTTCATCCTCTTTTGAAGATGTCTTATACATTCTTTGGGGTTTTACTGTTTCATAAGAACAATAATAGGCCTTAACTCCAAAATTTATTTGGTTTGAGCGGATCATTTGATGCTGCAGAGACAAAGACCACAATGTATCTTATAGATAGTCATTAAACATTATACATAGAAAGCTAAGACAATCATGAGAATTAGGCCGCAATATGCGGAAGAAATAAACAAACAAATGCCAATACTAAGCACTAAGGAAAAGGAAATTGAATCAAACCTTAAAGCGGTAAAGGTGATTCAGAGTTATGGTTCATTAAAACGACTTTTTTCCAAAAAATAATAATAACAAACTTGCTTAATGCTGGCCAACAAATTCTTAGACAAATCCTGTTTTTAATAGATTTTCATGTTTGTTGTCTTGCTAACATACGAATGCTTTTATTCATAGATTGAAATCACAGACGTGTCAGAAGACACCAAGGACAAAGATGAGATTCTTGAGAGTGAATTTTTCGATACACGACAGGCGTTCTTGAGTCTTTGCCAAGGAAATCATTATCAATATGATACTCTGCGACGCGCTAAGCATTCATCCATGATGGTGCTTTACCATCTTCATAATCCGACTGCTCCTGCATTTGTTATAACATGCTGTATTTGTCGCCTTGATATTGAGACAGGCCAAGGCTGGAGGTGTGAAACATGTCCGGATTATGATGTATGCAATGATTGTTACCAGAATGGAGTTATTGATCATCCGCATAAGTTGACTAATCATCCTACCATCGCTGATCGTGACGCTCAGAATAAGGAGGCTAGGCAACAACGTGTTGTACAGGTACCAGTATTTGTACTCACTTTCATCTCTTATTCCTACTGAAGTTTATCGAGGCGTAGCAGAGAACTATTCTATATAGTTTCTCGATGCAGTTACCTACTTGTGGTAACTCGCTCCGACCACCTTTAATCTTGATGACTCCTTCAGCACAAGAATTAAGGAAGATTCAATAAGATATATTGAAAAATGCAACTTTAGGAATTAGGACACTTGTTGGCATGTGGGGTTACAAATCACATCCGAGCAAATTACATAAAAAATAATATTCTAAGTAGGGAGTTTAAATATGGTCAGCCTAAAACGGGGAAAGTAGGTTGTTTAAAGGTGATCATATCGAATAAATTTAGACCCTTTTGTTGTCTTCTCCTTTCTCGTCTTCTTACTGTTTAAGCTGTCTCGCCACTTTTTTTGTGCAAAATACTTGTATTCATCAGACAAATATGTTACTATATTCCTTTATTTACAGCGTGGTTTGTTTGGAATACTTGTGTCTCAATATGCAAATATTAGTATTTGTTTTAGTAAAGTTCTTTCGTGATACAAACTATTGGATGAGAATTAGGCCACTGTGTTCCTTTTTTTTGGCTTACATTATACGCAAATTGGATTTTGGTTCAGCCCCTTATCTGTAATACATAAATTGACCACCCTCATTAGTTTTAGGAGTTGTAGCTTTGATGACCATAGCTTTTGCCGAGTTTGTTTTATGGCGTTTATTTAATAGTTTGGTTTATCGTTGAATGCAAGAAATGCCTGTTGTCCAGTCAATTTATGTACAGTGTTTGGTTGTTCCCATGATGGGTTGGTGCACTCTAAATCTGCTTCATGTTGTGTTCATTTAACCACTATTTACCTTGCGGGAAGTGAGCCTCTATGGAGGCACCAGGTTAATGATGATTAAAGTCTCTTCTTTTAGTAAAAGTTGCAAAAAAGGGTTCGTTTTTTAGAACAGTTCCTCAATGGACCCTGCTTCCCTTTAGTTTACTATGTTTGATTTTATGCTAATGAGGAGTTTTTTGTTTGGCAGCTTCGGAAAATGCTTGAACTACTTGTGCATGCATCACAATGCCG
>JAGPOY010008801.1:0-11304 GCA_018983105.1 Silene uniflora | reverse complement strand
GTTATGGCTACTGCATTAAATGTCGTGCAAACTTCTTACGGTCACGGGGACATGTTGCTTCTCAATAAAGCTGTGGAAATGAAGAAGGTCAGCAATATCTTATTAGCCATGAATGTTCTCTTTAGCTGTATGCCTTGCCTTCTATGCTAAGAATAATCCTTAAGTAACAGTAACGGTGTCGTTTGAGGGTATATGAATGTTTTTAAACCAATTTTCGCCATATTTATGAATAGACATCTCCTTCGCTAATTACAGGAAAACCCGTCAAGATTTATGGCTGAATTGGCACACACAGTCTTGGTAAGTATATTTAAAATACAAACTTGTTATTACTGTGGGCTCTTGGGTTTTCTTTCCCATAATTATTGTACTTGTTTTATTTATTTATTTCCGTTTCCGCAGCCTTACCGCATTAGTACTATGGAGGCTTTGGAGTTCTTGGAGAAGTTTTTATCCATGAATCCAGACAACAAGTAATGTTTAATTATCTTTCGGTCTTTCTATTTAGTGTAAGCTTGTCTTTTACTCAGAGGTCTCTGTTTTTGTGCAGTGGCTATGTAAACATCGAAGATTTTGTGGGTACATTGAACTTGAAGCGTTGTGATTTATCCGAGAAGGTATAATCAATTAATCACAGATTTGTGAATGTTTTCTTGGTTCCACTGGCAGCCTTTCGCTTCCAGTATACCTTTTTCTGGGAATGCTATAGAGTTGCGCATGACCCCTCGTTGGACGTAACCTTTAAATGCGCAACGCACGTGCTTGGTGTTCTGTTGCCTCAAACTTTCTTTGCATAGTCTTGTATATTGTAATTTTCTTTATTCTTAATTAGTTCATTCATTTATTTATTTATTTATTTATCATTATTATTATCTGAGGCTGCATTGTTTCTATTTTACTTATTTTTCAAATTCTTTTCATCTCTTTTGCTAACACATTTTTACGACCTCATTATTTAATTGTATGTTGCCCATTTAAGTATTTATCGCATTTTTCTTTCTTTATTTTTCTCTTCATTATTTTACGATGGTTTCAAAAGATGACTTTGTTGTTTTTGTTAGTTTATTTCTGTGGATTAAGACACTATTGTTTTTACTTATTTTTACTTATTTTTCAAATTCTTTTCATCTCTTTTGCTAACAACTCAAAATCATTTGAGGATTAAGATTTTGTTGTTTTTGTTGTGGTGATTGTGAACTGTATAATTGCCTTCAATAGTGAGCCTAGTGGTAGATTGACTTTGATTGATGTGCATTTGGCATGCAGATTGTTTCATTTGTTTTCTTTGAGAAGGAAAAGATCAATTTCAAGCAGGTATAGTCACATTTCACTGCCTTTATTATTTGATTTCTGTGGCTTCAGATTCACAGTCTGTTAGCGGGGGCTCTACAGCAACATACCCTACTGGCCTACTGCCTCATTATCTCCCGACTCCCGTTTGTAGCAGAGTATGGGTTTGATCGGATGTACACACCATTATCTCTTGTTAGAAAAATGTATATATCTAGTGCTAAGAAATATAGACGGGTAATTTCCAAATGGCCTATGGTGGATAACTGGATATTGTGTCTTAATATGTGTGAACACTTTGCAACTTCACAACACAATAAGCATAGGGGATTTATCGTGCCAATTTGACCTAAAATTTCTGCTTTTCTTATAAAAAATAATGGTCTTGTGGAAGAAATCAATGTTGCCGTTTATAGATAGCAATTGAACCCAACATTGTAGCAGAAGTATAATAGTTAACATATGCATATGGTTGGGCTTCATTGAGCTCAGCGCATGGTCCTATAGTAGCTAGATTCTAGATTCTAGATTCTAGATTCCATCCAACAGTAGCTCTATCGTACTAATGCATTGTCTTCTCATTGGTATCTCTTTTCATGCCTGCAGTTCCTGTTAGCATCGACTCGTGTTATGAACCAGCCCTTGTTCCAACGCGCTTGTGAATTTTCCTTTATCAAATGCAGTGATGATAGTCATGAATATGTTTCCAGGGAAAAGGTCTGTTTTGACCCCGTCCTTGGTTTTTATCATGCCCCTTCTCGGGTATGTCAAAACTGTAAATCAAAACATGTCTGAACTTATATCCTTACGCATGGTGTGCAGTTGGGAGATGCAATCAGAGAGGCTATTCCAGACGCCAGTGATAGCGACGTAAGATCTTTCTCCTGTCCTCTCCTTCTAGCTTCTTCTCACAGTCACATTATATGCTAAACGTTATTCTTTACTTCGAGTGCCTTGCAATTTACAAACCTGTTGCTTGGGGATGCATACTACCTTGCATACCTATTACCAACACTGGACACCCAGATCATCATGGGAAATTAAGCTTTTAAGGCAAAAACAAGAAAATTTAAGGCATAAGCGCTGTTTTTTCCCCATAAAATGGCCAATGTTCAATAGTTGGACGGTACACCAGTGGAACACTGATAATAGCATACCTGAACACCCATGCTCGCTTTCTTTGACTTTGACCTTGTATCTTTGTCCCTGTTCGTGTTAATTTCAGGTGATTGTGTTGTTCAATATGTTCGATGTGGATGGCAATAGTAGAGTCAGGAAGCATGACTTCTTAAAAGGTTTAAGGAAGAACCCTCTACTCATCGCTCTGTTTTCTCCTCTTCTACAAGATGAGTTTTCACATACTAGCAATGGATTGCTAGAGCTAGAGGAGATTATTTGTTGACGTCGCATAATCCCCCTTGTTTGATACGGAGTATGTGGCTTTTGTGCCCCGGTATATCCAGTTGGGACTCAAAAACCTTGATATAACCTTTTTTCTTTGGCGAAAAGGGGCACAAGATCAATATTGTATAGTACGAACTGCATGTCTGCATGTAGTACATTGGGGTAAAAGTTGTGTTTTTCGGAACAATAATTAACAAAGGGGAACAATAATAAGACTTTCGAATAGTAAATAAACTTTATTCCAGGTCTTATTGGAATAAAGCCAGTCTTATTGCCTTTTGTCATTACATATTCATATTTACTCATCCCTCTCACATTTTCGCTCTTATCGGAAAGGATTTAGCCTAGTGATTGTGAATTATGATGGATGTCTTATGGACATTAGGATGTAACCACTACTGTACTATGTAAGTGTATCCCCTTGCGCCTTTCCCGTACATTATACTTCCCTCTAGGTTGTAGGTGTAAAATGTAAATCCCCTTCCTCCTTCCTCCTTCCTACTGCCCTCGTGATTCGCGGAGCCCTGGTAACGTTGCATAAAGGTTCAATATTTATAGGGACCTGGGAGAGGTGTTCCTTTTATTCGAGCAGTGTAACCTAGCTCACACAGAAGGAAAAGGCGCAGGGCGGAGAGCGCCTCTTTATAGAGGCGCATGACCCATTGCGCCGTTTTGAAGGGGCGTCAAGGTTCTAGTTGCGTGAATATGCGCGAAATATGCCATTTGAAATGCAGAAATGAACTACCTTGTTTGAAAAGATGCTATGCAGTTTACATTGAACTTGGATGCTTGTGAGATTTTGAGACGGATTTTGAGACGGATTGAGTTCGGTTTTCGGCCCGGAGACGGTTTGGACTATGGTTAGCAAGTAATACAAATGAATCAAATTAGTCATCAACATAATTTAAGAGCAATTGCAATGGGAGGTTTTTTGCATTAATAAAACTCGATGATTTAGGCACAATTTCAATGAGAATTTATTAAATAAATAATTTTTTTTTAGTCCTTAAATAAATCCACGGGAAATTACAGCTAGAAACGTAAATTTTAAATCAGAACACCTTCACTACTCTTGGTGGAATGCTTGGTTCCACAGAAATGACATTATCTTTAATAATGTGCATATTAATATAAGCAAACTTATTATCTCATGTAATAATAACATTAAGACCTGGGATGAGACTAGATATAAAGATCTCAATAATCCCGAGAAAGACGAGTCAAGTAGAAACACTTCTAGCAAGGAAGAAATTTGGTGGGAGAAACCTAAAAACGGTTTTCTAAAGCTAAATTTCGACGGATCGAGAATAGAAGGCAATAAAGCTGCTTTAGGGTATTCTATAAGAGATCATAATGGCAACGTCGTTTTGTTGGGAGCAAAAATGTGCGGATCCAATAACATTCTTGTTGCGGAGGCTCTCGCTTTAAAAGAAGGCATTTTAGCAGCTAAATATTTAGGAATCTCAAAGTTAATTGTGGAGGGTGATAGTTTATGTGTTATTAACTCAGTTCGTAATACTTGGCAAATTCCTTGGCAAATTTCTAGTATTATTAAAGATGTGAAATTAGACCTCCATTTTTTCGATGAAGTGATAATTAAACATTGTTTTCGTGAAGCCAACAAGGTTGCTGACTTCATGGCTTCTGTTGGACATTCGTGTCCAACTCTTTCGAGGTGGTTTGAAAGCCGGTGGCTTCAACTTACTTCGCTCATCCGAAAGGATGAGATATGTTGGTCCTATCCCAGAGGATCAATCTAGTTTTCTTACCTTATTAAAAAAATAAAATAAATAAAATAAAATAACACCTTCACTACTCAAGGGCCAAGGTGACAAGGTTAATCCGGATTTGTTAGGGACAAATCAACCCAAACATATCCAACAATCGGACATACATGTATCTAAGTCTTGCGTTCGGTTGGGTTTGGGCCATGTCAGTTTAAGACGGTTATTCGGTTTTGATTGTGCACATCTATTTACAGTCAAGCTTTTACAGAAAGAGTTATTTAGATTGGGTAATAGTTATAAAGGATTTTATTTCAAATATAGTCATTTTGAATCTTTTCGTGTACTATTGGAACAATCTAAGTCGAGTTATTTCGAAGCAAATCACTATGAATTCTCGATCAATTAATTTTCAGAAACCTTTTTCGTTATTTGAGTCAAGTAATTAGGATCGGGTCAACTTGACACCCGCATTCCACTCTCACCTAATGAATGATGAATATGTGACAATTATCATACTCCCTAATATACAAATTCTTGTTTCAGACGGACCATTTACGTCCGAAATAATAAGACGAGGCTTTGACACAACTTTTGGCTAAATGTGGCCATAATGGTCCAGCTAATATTTACCCTTTATGTTGACATTTTATTTTTCAATAGTGGTCAGCAAACCCGTCTTATTGTTTCAGACGAAAATAACCGTCTTAAGGGAGACTTACAATAATCATATTTTATCTGCTAGCAGCAGTCTAGGACAGTGTCGTATTGCTTGTTGGTGGCTTGATGGATGATTGAATGGTGTGGAGGAGATAATTGGTGCCATTTTCCTTAGCGGATTGCACTGCACACTCTCCTTCCTTCACTCTCCCAAATCCCAAATAAGGAACTCGGATAATTTCAGCCTTTTTTGTGTTTGAATTTACCATCCAAATTATCATAATCAATTATTTCCATTTCAATTCTCAAATTATATACGGAGTATATACTTCATATTAATATGGAAATAAAAATCCTCACAATTCCTTGTTTTACCCCTACTACTACCCACAATTTCCCTCACCGCCGCCATATTTCCTTCCATACATGCCACTTTAATTACAATAATATTAATATTAATTACAATTTTAATTATAGTAATAATTGTAATTATAATAGTAAATTAATTACTATTAAACCCCGGCGTTACGCAGTCAAGTGTACTGCTACAACTCAACCTAAACCCCTTACTGACGACAGAATGCTTGTAATTTCACTCTCTCAATTGCTTTTATTTCATTGTTTTCTGGGTTTTTAATTCATGGGTTTTTTAATAAATAAGTTAATTGTGTTTGTGAATGTATTAGGTGGATTTATTATGCTTTGATTTGAAATGGGCAGTTGTTAGATTGTTTGAAAGTTTAGTTCTTGCAGTTTGATTGATGGGGTTTTGAAGAAGTTAGTCAACTGTGTATTAGAATTGATTAGGTGCATTTATAAAGTTTGATTTCAAATGGGCATTTGTTAGATTGTTTGAAAGTTTGGTTATTGCAGTTTGATTGATGGATTTTTTGAAAACTTAGCCAATTGTGTGTGGGAATTTGGTTAGTGCATTTATTAGGATTCGATTGCGAGCGGGCACTGGTTAGATTGGGAAAGTTTTTCATGCAATTTGATTGATGGGTTTTTGATGAAATTTGCCAATTGTGTGTGAGAATTCAGTAGGTGCATTATGAAGCTTTGCTTTCCAATGGGCATTCGTTAGATTGTTTAAAAGTTTGGTTCTTGCAGTTTGATTTATGGGGTTATGAAGAAATTAGCCGATTTTGTATGAGAATTTGTTTGTTGCAATTATTAGGTTTTGATTTCAAATGGGTGCTTGTTAGATTGTTTGAAAGGTTTGTTCTTACAGTTTGATTTCGGTTTTTTGAAGAAATTAGCCAATAGTGAACGAGAATTTTTTTGGGGCATTTATTGGGCTTTGATTACATATGGGACTTGTTAGATTGATTGAAAGTTTGATTATTGCGGTTTGATTTCGAGGTTTCTGAACAAATTAGCCAATTGTGTACCCCTATTAGAATTTGTATGGTGTATTTCTAAGGCTTTGATTTTAATTGGGTACATCATGTTAGATTGTTTGAAAGTTTGGTTCTTGCTGATTGATTGATGGGTTTTTGAAGAAATAGCCTATTCTGAATGAGAATTTGTTTGATGCATTTTTTTAGGCTTTGATTTTAAATGGCACTTGTTAGACTGTTTGAAAGTTTGGTTCTTGCAGGTTTTTGTGCCCCCTCATCCTCTGATCAAGCATTGGGTTTCGGTTTTGAGGAATGAGGAGACTCCTTGTCCTGTTTTCAGTAAGTTTGTTTAATTTCAAGTATTCTTTGAAATTGCTAGTTGGTTGCTGTGGAATTCTAGTTCATAATCTGATTTTCATGAGTAGTCATTGCTCTTTGATGATCTTGATACAACTTATGCATGCGATTTAACTGCAATCCGAGCTGGTGTGATTTCAGTTCATATCAGTTACGGTTGGGAATATAAACTCGTGGTCAAAATTTTCATTTGTTTAAGGGTTGAGGTTGTTTTAGAGGTCAGTGTTTTCCCCTTTAGCGGCCTACGCATTTAGCTTAACATGTCATTTACTCATCGTCATCACGATAGCCCTTTTTTTTTTTCCAATGAGTCAAGCAGTTTCACATGTGAGGCTAACTCAAGTAGCTAGTATTCCTTGTTCAGTTATAAGGTTAATGGGTTTATCTCACTTGTACAACTGTCTCTCATATTAGTTTGTGCCTTTGTGGGTACCTTTTTTTGTTTCTAGAGAATGCAATGGGTGAGTTGGGGAGGCTGCTTATGTATGAAGCTTCAAGGGAATGGTTGGTAAGCTTAATCATCAGATCAGTTGTAATTCAACATTTCAAAAGATAACCGATGATTATGTATGTAAGATTGATCCTTTATCACCTCATCTTATTTTCTGTTCTTTTCTGCTTTCAGCCGACTATTGCAGGAGAAATTCGGACTCCTCTGGCTGTCTCCAAAGTTGAATTTATCGATCCCAGAGAGCCTGTGGCGGTGAGTTCATTATTTATTTCTTTGTCTTCATTGCATTACCTCTTTGTACAAGACTACATGATGTGTTTTTCACACTAGTATACAGAGTTGTAAATTGCACCTGGGTTACTGAATTCTTAACTGCAGATCGGTTTGTACGAATTACGAATCCGAATTACATAAAATTATGGCGTTTGGTTATAATTTTACAGGAGGCGGCTCTTTTTGAGCGATTCGCGTTTCTGTATTTTGTGTTTGAGTCGATCATATTACGAATCTGGTAACCATCTGTTGCACTAGTTCTAAATAATATTGTTTTCCAGATGCGTTTGGTGTGGCAAATTTATATGGTTTACTTACATCTTTGGTCTTATTAGTGATGCCTGAGCGGCTGAGCAGACGCTTATGAGTAGATTGACAGGTGTCGAGATGATATTAAGTCTATCTTTCTAAAACCAAGGGCTTAACTGAACGCAGATTACCGTCATAAAGTTCCATTCCTCTTTTTTTTTTTTGGGCGATATTTACTAGTAATGGGTTCTAAATACTCAACCCCTTGTTCAAACACGTAAGAGAGTTGAGTGTTTTTCCTGTGGGTTGGCTAGGAGTTAAGACTCTTAAGGTAAAATAAAATAAGCATTTGGTGGCATTGCAGAAATCCTTCAGTACGATAGTAGAAAAGGTGGCACGAATATGAAAAGGATCCGGGCATATCCTCAATATTTCACATGAGTAGTAGCGTAGTTCAAGGAGAAATCCTAAATTATGAAACTGATATAACAAATACTTCTAATGGAAGTATGTTAATCTAGGTAGGAAAAACTTTCAGAAATTTATACTTGCATGCAACAGCCATGATCTGATGCATGGCACTCCTATTGACGAATGATAAATGAAGGACTTCCGTGCTAATGGTTCACGATAATTGAAGGACCTTTCAAAGATGGGCCGTATTGAATATTAAGGACCAGTGACCGATACTGCTGGTATTTAGGCTGATATTTGACCAATACGATATGTACGTGGCTGTTGGCCAACATGGAAGATTCTATGTTGATATGTAATCAATAAAGTAGATGCTAGGCTGATATGGTCAATAGACTGCAAAAAAAAAAATGTGGCAAATGATGACATCATGTGCGCCACCTTGCCATATTATGCTACTGCATATTGCGGTTGTCGCCGGGATCACTCCTGATTGCATTTTAATTCCTTGAGCTGCAGTGGTTACGGAGTCATAAAGAAAACAAGGAAATCACTCTTTCTTTTTTACTCAAAGAAAATAACATATCTCTTAGCGGGAGTAGAAAACACCTAACTGGTGAAGTATATTTCACATTTGGGGGCTTAGGAGTTAGAGGGTTAGTTTTCGTTTTACTGTTAGACAGGGGATTAGTTGAAAGTAAATGAGAAGGAATCATCAGTTTTGGGTTTACGTCTGATCTGTTACTAACAACCATGCTTTTCCAATGTCATGTAGGTCATACCAATTCTGAGAGCTGGTCTTGCACTTGCAGAGCATGCGGCCACTATTCTGCCAGCGACAAACACCTATCATTTAGGTATGTCTGGTGATATAGATAATACGAGAACCCATCCCCACATCAAGCACCCCCTCCCCCTCTCATATGATCGATGTGGGACTCATGTCTCATACCCTGCAATAGACCGTGACATCAGTTTTCTATAGCTTGCCAAACTGAGGATTTGTATTACGTATGTTAGTTTGTTACATCTTGGCAATTCCTATATGCTTCTTGTATGTCAAATTCATATGTTGTCTCTCATTTTATACAGTATGTTGTGTCCATTTCCAAATTCCAATGGGACACATATTCCTCCTTTTCGAATATGATGGAGTAAAGAAAAATGACTCGCTAATCTCTAGCAGAGTGTCACATTTAATGATGATTTAGTATATTGCTATGGGTCACCCAGAAATAATTTTCAGCACCGAGTTGAATTCGCACATCTGACCATCCAGTTGCAACACAAGCGGGAACCATTGTGACTATGTAGTGATGTTTTTTTATCCTTAACATTAGTAATTAAGGATTTAGTTTCTTATGTTTAGGGCTCAGCAGAGATGAGGAGACACTTCAGCCCACTGTTTATTTGAATAAGTAAGACTTCATTCTTTAACATTCAATGGTATTTTTTTTGTCAAGTTCGGTCGTGTGGACACCACCACTGGAGTAGAGAAATTCAATCTATTACTTCTGATCATAACTTTATTCCTCACTCCTCTCTGGCTTTCTCATTGTCCAGGTTACCCGATAAGTTTCCTGAAGGAGCTCGTGTATTAGTTGTTGACCCAATGCTGGCAACAGGTTTGACATCTGCACTTGTTCTGATTGAGCCTCTTGGAACTTTTGATTGGTTCTCATTGTCTTTATTACGGAAGAGTCCAATTTTATTGATCAAAAGGGCAATTTTATTGATTATAATATGGCATGGTAAAGTTTGATTGGTTCTCGTATTAGCGTATGTTGTTAAAAATGGACATAGGAATGAGTTTTTACGTTCTCCATGAGATCAGGTTATAACTTATTAAGTTGAGATCGCAGAGTTAGTTAGTTACTTAGTTACCCTTGCTTCCTTCATTTACCAAGTATAGGTTTTCCTATTGTGTGCTTGTGTGTCCTCAGTGAATTCGAACTCCTGTGTTGTGCATTATGGTCTACCATATGGGCATACGGTTATAAAACACAATTCTTCTTTGTCCATTTCTTGTTTAACTCTTTATTATTGATATAATTTTATTTTATTCTTATTTCGTGATTTAAAATTCAGGTGGAACAATAATTAAAGCCATTGAACTAATTAAGGAGCGCGGTGTGGAAAACAAGCAAATAAAAGTGGTAAGTTGAATGTGGTTGGTTGTGCACTTGTGCCACATGTGTGTACCCATTAGCTTCATCCTGTGCGTCTAGATCCATTAGTTGAGTTTCGGTTCGTTGCTTGGCACTATGATATTGATTATCAGTTTCAGTCGTGATCCCAGGAACAGTCATTGCGGCCTATCTTAAAAACCTTTAGATGCAGCCAACAGTTAATACCTTGATTGAGACGTTAACTTTTTGAACTATTTTTTACCTTTATATTTGTTCTGAAATTCATATGATAACCGCCCTTAGGTAGTACTATTGTGAAAAGTGTCGACTACATGTTGATTCTTACGTCTTTAAAACCAATCTTGAGCAGATATCAGCAGTTGCGGCTCCACCAGCACTCCAAAAGCTCAGCGAAAAGTGTCCTGGGTATGAAAGATGGCTTCCTAGCCCTACTGCCGATTGATATGTACTCCTAGATGTTTATAATGTTAGGCCTAATTATTCACACACTTCCTTTTTTGTTTTCCTTTCAGGCTTCACGTATACACGGGAACCATTGATGAGATCGTCAATGAGAAGGGGTATGCATTATATTATGGCTATGGTTTCCGAAGCTACATATTCTAACGCTTTTTTTTTTATATTTGGTATTCTTTATTTCATCAAACTATTTACAAAACTGTATTGAATGCTTGTTATCAGGTTCATTCTTCCTGGACTTGGGGATGCAGGAGATCGAAGCTATGGTACATGATACCCGTCTCTTTCATCGAAACTAAAGTTCATGAGTTGCGGTAGCCTGAGAAGCAAAATGGTTTAGGATAGATGTTGATGCATTTTTTGGGGTTATTTTTTTGTTGGATTGGTTCCCAGAGACATAGGGTAAGAATTACCTAATCACCGTAGACCGATATATTGAGATTTTGGATGAGCTTTGTTTTCAAAAGGCTAGTAAAAAATGTCATGCGAGTTATGGTGTTTTACTCGAGTTTTTCACAAAAACATTTTTTTTT
>JAGPOY010008789.1:10230-22476 GCA_018983105.1 Silene uniflora | reverse complement strand
CCCTCTATTGCCAATTGGTTTTAGAGTGGAACCCTCTTGGGCCTCCGTTGTGGACTCTTTCTCCTCCGTTTGGGTGTGGCCCAGGCCCGTTGTTAAATTTAACATGGTATCAGAGCCCATGGCTAACGACCTGGGTTTCATGGGCCAAAGTTTGCAGTCGGACGAGCAAGGTTGCTCAGTTGAATTTGTCCGGTCTGAGTTAATACTGGGCCAAGTTTACAACTGGACGAGCAAATTTGCTCAGTTGAATTTGTCCAGTCTGATAAGTGGGCTCACATGTGAGGGGGAGTATGAAGAAACCCGATAGTCCACATGTGAGTGTTTGTCCACATTGATAAAAGAAAAGAGGAGAAGAACTACCACTTTATAAGGCAAGGGGTTACTCCCTCTACTAGTTTAGATCCCGTGCTACAGCACGGGACAATTAAGGGGTTAAATTATTAGGTTTTCGAAGTTCCATGGTTTTAAAAAATTTAGTGCACATTTAATTATTAGGTTGTAAAAGTAGAGGGGGAATCAAACTAATTACTCAGTACATCAAAATTGAGTTTCATAAAAGATTTAAAAGATATAAAATTGACAGTTTCAATGAATTAAAAGAATATAAAAATTAATTATTTCGTCTGAAAAAATTTGGGTTTTTTTTAGAATTTTGAATTAAACTCGCAGGTTTTTAGTGTTCTGTAAGATTAGAAAACACGAATTTATTACATAATTGCGTGTTTGTATTTATTATATAATATTTAAAAGGATACAAAAAAAAAGTTGTTTAAGTAGGAAACGGAACCATCACGCTAAGCAAAATAACTGGCCGATAATTTAGACACGTATTTCGAAATGGATATTTGAAGTAGATAACGGGCTGAAGTAATGTGACACAAACAATGGAGTACGATTTTAAGCCCATTAGCTAACTTAGTCCAGGCCGACTAAGTGATTAAGCCCATAACAAAAATCAGGTAAATGAAATGGAGACCACATTTCATTTATCCGACGGAAATATCTAAAGAGAATCAGATGAACCTCTCTCAAAAAACTCATCGTCTTCATCCATACTTCATCCTTCATCTTCCTCATCAAATCGCTACATTCTTCAATAACATGTGAGATTGATCTATACCAACTACAAAAAATGAGTTCTGCCATCATGATCATGCGTTTTCGCAGTGTTAGAACAACAATCACAGTGAAAAATTGATGATTCGTTTTAGCTCGGAGGTCGATCTGATTGAAGCAGTGGTTGATTGATCAGGGGTGAGTCTACTTTTTCATTGTTGTTCATCAAACAAATACTGAGCATAAAAGATTTGTAGTTTAGATTGCATGCATGTTTTCTTAAAAGTAGAATAGTCGGAAAGGGGTTATGACTAAGTTCTGATTAAAATAAATAAGTTTTAATTTTGATCATCGGGTTTTTCGATGAGTTAGATGGTTTATGGTAATTTCTCTATAAAGTTTTTAACTATAACCCCTAATCCGAATTAGAATCATTAACTTTTTGTGGTTATCTTATTCAAATAAATCTGATTAATTTTGTTCTCTTATTTTGGGGATGATGGTGCACTGTTATGATCCCGGTGAGGGTTAATTTAGAAACATATTTAAAGAGCAACAAAAGCACTATTTGTGGTGATGTCGTCTTAATTGAGGTAATCACTTATCGTCAATTTGTTTTGGTTTGAACTTTTTTTAAATTGTGATATTCTCTTCTGTGGAATTATTGTCATGGGTAATTCTAATTTACGATTGTTTTTGGGGATCAATCGAGCCTTTACTTTCGTCATCCTGGGTGAATGAAGCCGTATCGCCATGTTGGGTATTTGTAGAGAGACTGCTACAAAGAGGGAAGAAAAAGATTCGTCAAAGGTAACATTGTAGCTCTCTCCTGTGGTCTATACATAGTTATTGTTAATTCTGCGTCATTTGACTCAAATTAATGTGTTTTAATTTCGATGGTTTGCTTATTATACTCACACTGACTGATTTTGATGTTATATTTTGGGGATGACTGCTCATATGATAATTGAGGAGCAATATTAGAGAGTATAGACTAAGCTAGTTTGGTAGAATCATGTTGCCATCTAGATAATCTCCGTGAATTACCGTTGTGTGACAAATGCTTTATTTTTTTGGCAGCTTTTTTAGCTGCCTTTGATTGGCGAGTCGCGACAATGCATTGGGAGTCTTTTAGCAGTATGTCACAATGTTCGTGTTGTACAGGTATGTTAAACTATTAATCCTCAATATTTATTGGGTTCTGCATGAATGTTATGTTGTTCCGTGTATTCTTCGTTACTATTTTATGTTTCAATTTAATTATACTTAAAATAGAGGGGCCTTATACAGCTATGTTGTGTAATAATCAGACTTTGTATTAGTTGTAGTGTGCATGAAATTTGTGTTGCTTGTTGTATTATTAGTTGGTGGTCTATTTAGTTAGGATCTGATATAGCTATAAATGAAGAAAGTTAGTAAATAAATGTAGCATAGTAAAAAAAATGTAATATAATACTTCACACAAAATACTGTTTATTGTAAAGATCAGTAAACATATGTAACAGAAAATTTAGAAATTAAAATAATCGTTTGCTTGAAATTTCTTGATTCAACTGAATGGTAGATATTCAATAGTCTCGGACGATCTAAAAATGTAGATCGGTGTGGGTCAGTTCATTTTTTTATGGGGTAATATAAACATTAGATGTATATTAAAATAAAGTTGCATAACATAAGGAAATTGAACATGAAGTGGGTCTAGATTTATATAAGTACTTACAGTGCCTTTCTATGCGCTGTCATTCGCATCATTGGTCGTCATGTAGCCTTTCCAAGGCATAATATGCCTGTTCAAAAGTATCGTGTAGTACTCCTCTAACAGTCCTAATTTCCTCATAAGATCTAGGTCCTCTAACATGGTTGAGAAGTATCCTAAGGTAATACTTTTCACCAGAAATTTGAGGTATATTACAAATCTCGCCTATGAATGCGCCACGCATTCTATGACGCCATTTGTTAACGTTCATATCCCAAACATATCTGGTTGGAATTTGTGAATACGTTAGTAATATAGCCTTTGGATCCTCGCTATTAAGTTCCAACCATGCTAGAAACATATCTGGCAGACTGTTTTCCTCAAATTCACTTTCATAATCCTCCCCAAACACGATTCTTTGTTCATCAGGTAGATGGAACATCAACCTAAACGTATTAGTCATTTTCTGCCTGAGTATGTAAATAAGAGTATGGTGTATAGGTGTATATAGTCTCCAATAACTTTCATTCACTACGTATATATACTAATTAAATTACGAAGATTTTTATTCGATTAGGGTTTCACAGTAAAATAATTTTAAATTATCGAGAATCTTTTAAGAGTCCTAATCATTGTAACAGATCTTGGAGTATTTATTTTTCAAATAGACAGTATCTTTTAAAACTAATAAGAAATCTTAAGTTTTAAATTAGATATGATTTTATTTTTTTTATGATAACTTCCAATAATAATAAAATTATATGATCTACCTATATAAGAATTTTAAATTGTGAGTTTGGGAGATTACATAATGATTTAAAAGTTTTGATTTTTATATTTCGAAAAAACTAAAATGTGGATTTTATGAAACTTTTTACAATAGTTTTATAAAAGTTGAAGGTAGGGTACTGAAAATTATGTTGACATATTAAATAGTGTTATGGGGAAAAGTAGATATTTATATCTTGAGAATATGTTATGAATTAAAGAAATTTATGAGTAATCATGTCATGTGTTATACAGATTGTTTATGGTCGGGTTAGTTTCAAATTTAGCAGTAATACATAACTTGAGAACATGTTAGCATAGTTAAGTTTCAAATTAAACTGGTAGAAATGATAAAACAAAAGTACATCAACATTTGCATAGTTAAAAGGTCAGGCGAGGAGTTATTACCTTAAGCCAAGTTCTCGAAAACTTCCTTGTATACAACATTTTCTGTAGTATTTCCAAAGCCGTGATCGTCATTACATATTAGTATCTTCAATCCCTTCCTACTCGTAACGCGTGAAACGGCTACATATAGTTGCCCATGACTAAAAACTGGGCGAGGTAGATACAATCCAACATGTGATAGTGATTGGCCTTGGCTCTTATTTATAGTCATAGCGAAGCAAACAACCATTGAGAATTACTTCCGGCGTAGCTTAACTTGAATCTGAGTAGTATCAGAAGGGCTTAATGTCATTATACCAATGACAACTTTGTGGCCAACATTCCTACCAGAAATAATGTCAGCCTCAATTGCCTTGTTACCTAGCTTTGTTATCACAAGCCTGGTACCATTGCATAATCCACCAGCTTGGTCTAAGTTCCTTAATAACATCACAGGGACCCCAACCTTTAGCCTTAATTCATGGTTGGGGACTCCTGAGCACCGTATACTATTTAGGAATTCAGTTGAATATGCGCTTTCGTCAAAAGCATCCAGTATTTCAGATCTGCAAATAGTATCCGAACTTAGATAAACTTTCTCAGGACCGGGAACTAAGTCTAGGATATGATCATTAATCTTCTCGACTTCTTCATGGGTAGGGGCAAGAATAGCCCTCTCTTGAATATAGTCTGCATTCCATAGATTTTGTAGCACGGATGGATAAGTGCTTTCGACAATGGAGGCAATAGGGTTGTCTCCTTCCTTGATAAGGATGTCGTTTGGTATTTCAATTGTTGCGTCCCCATCGTTTGGCTCACCAAGTAAACCATCACCTAGCTTCAGGGTCCAATTAGAGAATTCTGCAATCTCAGTTAAGTTGACATCAGTGTTGCTTGTTAAAAGCCTCATGTTCCTTGTCAACTTCAACACTTTGCAAAAACTCCACAAGTAGGAGGCATTGATGGCTGAGTGAACAATGTCCTGCCTACTGCCTTTAGGAATAACTGGTAGAATCTGACGGAAATCACCGCCAAATACAATGGCCTTGCCGCCAAATGGCTTCTCACACTGCAATACGTCCTTCAAGCTCCTATCCAATGCTTCAAAGCAGAAGCGGTTAATCATAGAAGCCTCATCCCAAATAATGAGCTTTGTCTGACGTAGTAACTCGGCAAGTTCAGTTCCTGGTCGTATTTCACACGTGGAGCTCTCGGTAGGATTCAGAGGTATGCAAAACGTAGAATGCGCAGTCTTGCCTCCAGGTAAAAGTAGTGACGCAATACCACTCGAAGCCACAGGTAGGACGATGTCTCCTGTGTAACGTATTGCTGCACATAACGTTCTCCATAAAAATGTATTTCCTGTTCCACCAAACCCATATATGAAAAATACTCCTCCATTGCCTTGTGAAACTGCCTCCATAATTTCATCATACATTCCCTTCTGCTCAGTGGTCATCTTTCCAATGAGTTGTTCATGTTCGGCTTTTAAGGCTACTCTGTCATAGTTGCGCTCTGATTGGATAAGCCTGTTATGGGCGTCATTTATAAGATCATCATCAGGGAGTGGCATATTTGGGTATTTCCGAAGACTGCTTCTATTCTTTTGAAGTATTTTCTCAATCTCAGATAAGGCGAGATTCCGCCGTTGCTCATCACTGACTTGCAAATCTAAGAAAGTATTCAAGAACATTAGGATTTATTGATGAGGGTTTGAGATCAATATTAAAAAAAAAATATGATAAAATCTAAATTGAAATAATTAACTGTACCTCGATTTTGGTGGAGCCGCCTTTGATAGTATATAATATCTTCTGATAGCTTCTTCCAGGTTTGTTCCCATACAATTTCTGGACGCGTCATGCACCCAGCCGATAGTAGTGTCGCAAAGAGGTTTCTCATGTAATGTGTCGACCCCCATTTACTAACCTCATCAATTGCGTCAACGTATTCACGATCGTCCTCTAATAGCCCCAGCGCATAACATGCATCTCTGAATGTTTCGTGAACCACACCATTTACCTTCTTGATTTCTTCATAGCATGTTGGGCCTTTGACATGATTAAGTAACACTCTAAGGTAGTATTTTTCGCCAGAATTTGGTGGAACATGATAGATTCTGCCTATTGTAAATCCACGTTTTCTTGGAGTCCACTCTTTCGTGTCACCGTGCCATACATACTTTGTTGGGAACTCAACGTATGTAAGCAGACGTGCATTCTTGTCTGTCTTGTTACGGTCTAGCCAAGCCAAAAACATTGTTGTATCTGTGGATTTTCTGGATATCACTTCTTCGATATCATCATCATCCTCAAAAACCACATTCTGTTCATCAGGAAGGTGGAATCTCAAGCGCTCTATAGGCGGCCACCTATAATGGATGGGAAAACCAAGAAGGCGCCATACAGCTTCACATGCTGAGATATATCGACAATCATAGTAGTTCTTAATTTCATCAATAACTTCTCCATTTTCTGAAATGGATGCTGTGACACGGTCAGCTCCTTTATTGATGTATTTGAATAGGTACTTTATTGATGATGTTTGGTTGCACCTTTCCACGTTAATGTGAGCCCGATATTTTATCAAGCGCGTAGGGTTATATGGTATGACATACCTATTATCTAGGGATTTGCCATCCTTCTCAACAAATCTTTCATCATTCCTCCTCCTGTAAACCGGAAATCCATCCTTATCGATAGTGGTATGATCTGTGAAATCCTTTGGGAAAAATTTTGAACATTTGCCATCTATCATACATGGTGCATTCAAGTGAGAAGACCCACATGGACCATGCATCATACTTTCAGTGACAACACTGTACAAAATAGGATCTGTTTCTTTGTCCGGTATCTCAGCGTGAATGAATTTGTCAGTGTGCTCTACATCTTTAATCTTGTCGTCTCTGTGCAACCAAATAACAATATGAACATGTGGTAAACTCCTTTTCTGAAATTCCACCGTGTAAACAACTGCATATAAGTTAGAATTACTTCAGTTAGTTAAGGAGTATCTGTATCATAGTTCAATTTTGTCCAATAATAATAAGAAACAAAAAAATATATATTAGGTTTATCGTCTACATACCAGCTTGTACTCTGCCAAATATTTTTCCTTTCTTGATGTCGTTGATGAACTGATCAAGCTTAATCTTATATACCCTAGTAATAATATCGGGTCGATCTTCAGGTTTAAGACCTCTTTCCTTCACATGTCTTAGAATTTCAGGCCAAGTTGGATTACATGTGAATGTTATAAAAAAATCAGGAAATCCAAACCAGCTACAATTCGCCATAGCATCTCCATAATTTTCAATCATAAAACGCTTTCCATTGGGGAAGGATGAAGGTAGAACCATCCTTTTGCCTATTGAATTTGGGCGACCTTCTCCGTTATTAATGGCATCTGTAAGATTCCTCTTTATGTCAGTTCTGAATTTCTTCTGATTTCTTCTAATATATCCAATACGTTGTGTTTCCATCATTGTGAAAATGTCAACTAACCATTGATGAAAGAATTTTCGTGCAATTAATATAAGGGACGGCTCATTTAATCTTTCATGAATCCTGAAAGCAAACCACTCTCTCATGCCGATTCTCTCCCTCTTTCGCTCTCTGTCTTCACCAAAATCAATATCGACAGAATATCCATCTTCACCTCTTGGGAACAAAAGAGGATATTGCATAGCGAGGTATGACGGATGAAGTTCGTTAATTCTTTGCAAATTGTCGTCTTTTTCCTCGATTATTAAGTCTCTCTCATCAAAGCTTCCAACATCTCCAATAATTAACATAGCAACCTCGTCTACAGTAGGCAGGTTGTATGTCCTAGCATCCTTACGCCTTCTTCCAATGAGCCTTAGTTTGACATTCACATTGTCGTCATAACCCAATCGATCACGCGCCATTCTAAAGGATTTTGTCAACACATTGTATCGATCAAGCATGTCTTGTAATGTTGAGACGATATCAACATCCAAAGGGTTTTTCCTGAGAATGGGAATTAATAAAAAAAATTAATATTGCACCGAAATTATTTGTCATGCTATGTCATATTGAATGATACTTGGTAAAAAGATATGTAATACAATAACGGAGATAGTGAAATCAAACAAACCTGAAATGAGATATTCTGTTCTGTACTTCATGTTCAGTGTCGTATATATATAACTGAGCAAACTTTGGTTGTGTTCCATTTTGTGGTGTGAGACTGCCTATTCTGTGATAGTTCTGGCCATGTAGTCGAAAGGTATATGTCCCTCTCCCTTCATTGACAGAATTATCGATTTTGCCACCCATTGAAGTAAAGGCAAACATCATGTTGTAAGCACGAATGTTTGATAGGAAATGTTTACTCTTTGCATCCTTGTTAGAGAATAAATTAGTAAGTTCTAATGGTGGTTTTTTCAACATAGGCAGGCTGATGTTACCGTTGCCGCAACATCCCGAAAATTTAGGAGAGTCAGTTTTTTTATTTTTGCTGATCCTTTCTTGATACCACATAAATGCGTGACATTTCTGACATGTCCATATAGCATCACCGATATCGCAATAACCTGTTAAGATTTATTAGGTTAAACAAAATTATTATAAATTTATTTATGATCGTACAACTCACAATCGAACAACAATTCATGTACCTTCATAGTCATCGTCTTCCTCCTCACTTGATGATTCTGTGTCGTCATTCTCTGCATCTATATTTCGACTTAGGGAACTGATAATTCTTTGGTATTGTATGATATGTTTTCCAGTTGACAAATGAGAAGATAGAGGAGATGATAAAGGAGATCTACTACCGCTACCGCTATCGATACCGCTACTACAATGCACTGGAGAATTACAAAAAAGTAAGTAAAAATTCCCCTTTGTTAAGATAATTGAGGTTTTGTATTTTCACATATGATATCTAAAATTCAAAATCTACATGAGAAAAATTAGGTATGTCATACCTGATCTTAACACTGTAGTTATAGGAGTAGTTTGTGCAGCACATGAGGATAGCGTACTTGCATTAATAGAACCTGTAATCAGTGATGGTTAAAATTAGAAATACGGTTAAACATTTAGTTGGTTTTAACACTTGTGAATCATTAAAATATCTGTAGTCTCATAATTAAGTAGAAGCTTACCATTAAATACAACTACTTCACCACTTGCATTAGTATTCTCTGCACAAGCGTTGATTATGAGATCGTTACTCCTCATAAATGAGCACATATATTTGATAAGTAAGACTTTCACAATTTTTAAAAAGAGGGTTGTAATACCTTTGTCGTAAAATGTAGAAGTTCTACGTTTCTGAGGTCTAGATGTAGAATCGGTAACATTAAGATGCGGACGTTTTCCCGCAGTTGAATCTATAGTACATCCAAATATAGAAAAAGCGATATAATTATTGGTAGACAATAATGAGTGCATCACTAAAGGTAGTAATCTCTGATAATTATTGATCTATAAACATTATTTAGTACCATGATAACATAAATTAAAGTGCATCATTTGGCTTCTTTTAAATGATCACATTTTGGTTTATCAATATTTTGTAAAAATTATTGTAGAACTTACAATAATAATCAATTATTTGGGGTAAAAAATCCAAATACCTGGAGTGTTACAATTTGAAATGTTTGACAGGGCCGACCGTGTCATCATTCTAACAGAAGACTGCCTTTGATGATACTCAGAGCGATTATTCAGCTCATCAAGCTGCTGACCTACAGATAAGTCTTTTCACATTACATGTCTATGCCTAGTAATTATATTTTCAAATTTGTTGTACTATTATCATATTAATATGGGAGAACAATTGATTTAGAAGTAGCATATTCTGCCATGATCTATAAATTTTCAAGCCGACAAAAAAATATTTTTTATTAAAAAATAAATAATACTATTTTTTAACGATAGTTTCTAAATTATTGTGCTGTTAAGATTTTATGATTTGAGACGATCTGATTTAGAAACGTTATTAACTGCATTAATAGGTAATACATTCACTGTTAACAATTCCATTATGTATGTTCTTAAAAATAATCACATTTTACAAAATGTTTGCTAACTTTGTATTAATACACATAAAAACAATAATAATAATCGAATCTTGTGGAGTGGGAAATATTCATACCATTAGTTTTAAAATTTGAAATGTTTGACAGGGGGGACCGTGAGCTAATTCTAACAGAGCACTGCCTCTGGTCAGAACCACTGCGATTATCTATATTGTCCATTTGCTCTCCTGCAAATAAGATTGATTTATTAAATTTAAACAATTTAATGCCTTTTAAAGATTGATTTATTCAATTTAAACAATTTAATGCCTCTAGTAAAGATGGATTTAAAAATGATAAACTGTAAACATTTTACCTTGTTGAGAGCCTTCTGGTATATGCCGTCTATGACTGTTATTAAACCTCTGAGAAGATACTCTAGTTTTAGTTACTAATGGATCCATGTTCAGTGTGCTTGATTCTGTCTAATTGTCTTGCATTTTATTTGTGCATGTATATAGTATTCTCACCATGGAGATAAACTTAGTCAAACTATCTAGTTATGGGAATTATTTATAGTATCTGATGAATATTTTATAATAGTAGCAACTACTGAAATTCTGGATCATTCAGACTTGTTACTTTTTGGGTTGAATATTAAAGAGATGTTTTTTGCATAAAAATCTCAACAATATGGTTAAAATTACTTAATTTTGAAACAGATTTTTTATATCGTGATATTAAAGATTTATGAGAATCGTTTAGAGGTTTTGTTATTATAGATGAAGATATTAAAGATTTTTTAGAATCGTGTAGAGGTTGTGATATGTCAAACTTATTTTTGAAATTTTCATATAAAAATTGCAATATCAAATTCATATATATGAGTAAAAACCAGTGGGATTTTGAAATGAGGAATATTTAAATTTATGGAATTGTTATAAGATTTTATTGTGGTCGAGTAATTTATGAATAGAACTATCTTATGATATTACTCAATTAGTTCTCTCTATAATGATTAATTTGGAGATGATTAGTTAACAATTCGAAAAAAAAGATTATATAGAAATAGTATAATAAATTTTTGTACCAGTTTTAAAAATAATATGATTTTAAAAAATATAGTGATATTATAATACTAAGTTTTACGATTTTAAAATTTTTATAGCCTAATGTCGTTTTCCATATGTTTCTTTATTGGTGTGAGATATCATGATAATTAATACTGGTGTTTGGAATAATTAAGTTAGACAATGACTTACTCAAATGATACGCTAATCACAAATAGACAGTAAAATTAAGTTGCAAAAGGATTGGTCACAAATAACCAATGTAGATATTCAGAAATCTCAAACATTGTTCGGATAAAAATGAAAAAGTGAAAAAGTCTTAATAATCAGGCTGATTAAAAATGTATCATTAAATCTGGAAAAACTCTACTTTAATCCTCCTTCTCCGCTTTGACAGCCAACTTTGGCCTAATGGCGGAACTTTGGCCTTCATCACTGCATATGTAGAGTTCCCCAGGGACAACTTCATCAAATCCTCTCTTGGTGGGAGTTATGTTGCATATCCCACTTGAGTTAATCTCATTGTTGTCGCCAAAGACAGAAATAACTTCATTTTCGTTCACCATAGAAGTAGGTAGGGTTCCCGTAGATTCAGTTACAACATCGCTACTCTACATTTTTAAAGAACTATAATTAGAATACGAACAAAATGTTGCAATTTGACAGGTTAAATTATTAGTGGAGGTATATTGTCCAACAAACCTCGTCTGCTTTCATCATTGCTGCAAAGTGTGCACTAAGTAATTCAGTATCGTCTGTTAAACGGCAACTGTGTAAACTTTGTGGTTACTATTTGCAACATTGTAATCGTTAATGTTGAGCTTGAAAAGATACTGTTTGTTGAGAATGCCATCAAACTCTAGTGGGAATTCTCCTTCCTCACCATTCTGAAAAGTTGTATTAGATAAAATGTGTTAGACCTACTAAGTAATTATTAGTGTATTAAAAGTTAATTATTTAGGTGCATAAGAATGTAGAAGTAGTATGTTTTTAAAAAGGTTGAAGTGATACCTTGGTCAGAATTTCCAACAGATCAGCAGCAGATTTTCCTAGTAGTTGCACCATTTCACGACAAAAAAAAGTGAAAGAGGCACTTCCAGAAGCATCTTTCACTTTGAAAACTGATTTGAATCTAGTGTGTTTATGTTAAGATTATAATATTAGTATTTTTAAATTTATGTATAATAACCTCAACAAAATAGAATAATATTTGAAGTTGCAGTATTATGTAGTGTAGAAAGCTTGCATACCTTGTAGCGAGAAATCTGACGGCCTTCTTG